>VXBW01006791.1:971424-1054998 GCA_013400375.1 Thinocorus orbignyianus
GGAGCTCCGAGCTGCTTCCAGCCTTCTGGAAGGCCAGGTTCTTCCAGGGAGAAGGCGAGGTGGTCTCCAGGTGGCTTTGCCAGGGCCACGGCTGCTGCTGCAAGTGGGCACTGGGTGAAGGGACCAGCCTGGCTTGATGTTCCTGGCCGGGTTATAACCTCTTATCGCTGATGGTAACTGCACTGCTACCAGCAGCCGTCCCTGTGCTATCTCCTGCCATCCCTGTGCCACTGCCAGCCGTCCCTCTGCCACCTCCATCCATCCCGCCATCCCCACACCGCCACCACCAGCCATCCCTCCATCCCTGCACTGCCCTGACCTGCGGAGAAGCCATCAGTGCCTTTCCAAAAGCCACCAACTGCCTGCTGGAAAACAGATGACTTAATGCATGAGAGCGGCGTTAGCATCAAGTGCACGGGGAGATGCTGGCGGAATACTTGTGTGCTGCTTTTTTTTATTNCCCGCCTGGGGCAGGTGGGGGCTGCCTCGCTGCTGGGTCGGGGCAGGCAGAGGCCGGCAGCCCAGGCGGGGTGTCCAGGAGCTCCGAGCTGCTTCCAGCCTTCTGGAAGGCCAGGTTNTACTTGTGTGCTGCTTTTTTTTATTTATTATTTAATGCTGCTTAGCCTGTATCCTGTGCTTGGTTGGCTAGGCATGTAATTAAAATGATTGTGGAGTGAATCTGTGTGTGTGCTCTAACATCTGTGTTCTCTGCTGTCCTCTTGGAAGAGAGCTGCAGTGACTCTGCCGCCTCGTTTTGCCACGGTCTCTGGTTTTGAAAACACCATTTTGCTTTTCCCAACACTCTTGCAGTGTCCTATATATGCAGCCTGCTCCTGTGCGTGCAGGCAGAAAGGTTGGGGCATATGACCGGTTCCCCTCTGTGCTAGAAGTAAAAGGTGTAAGAAATCCTTTAGGAAGCTGTCTGTTTTGGCGTTTTGTTTTAAACATCTAAACAGATCTGTGGGCCGAAGGTAGAGCAGAACGTGAGAGGTGTATTGAAAGAGCAACGGAGGAATACAAAGAATCATCTTTAAACCAGTAAACAGAACAGAGTTTTGACTGAACTTCTGTGTTTGGGGCTTCAATTTGTTAATTTGTTTTAGTTCCCTTGCCCTGGTGGAGTTCAAGATGGCCACACACAGATGTAAGGCTGCACAGCAGCTCAGCTGTATTTCCATGACCTCAGAGGGTAGCTGCCTTTAAAACAAGGAATATGAGATGCTGGAGATCAGAAGTTAAGAGTTCATGGAAGGATGTTCTTAGGAGCGTGTTATCATGAAACAAGCACTCGTTGACCTTTGGATAGACAGCAGATGCACTCTTTTTCACTTAAATGGCTTAAAAGCATTCCTTGCAACTGTCTGGGATTGTGTTCATTTGTCAGATAATTTTTCTACAGTAATCATATTCCGACTTAGAGGCTTCTGCTGTTTTCCTCCTGTGTAGCTGCCTCCCCTCCCTTGATGATATTAAGGATTTCTTGCACAGCAGTGATGGCCTTTTAAGTCTTACCATCAGCTTGCAAAAAGAAAAATTAAAAAAAAAAGGTCTTATCAAATCCAAACTCGAATGTCTGGATTACTAAAGCGCCTGTTGTCAAGAGAGTGATTTGGGCAGCAGCAACGTGGCTGGTGTTGGCGTCGGTGGGAGATAGGAGCAGGCTCTGGTAATGCAGCCTGTGTCATCGGTGCTGTCCCTTACATAACAGAGCTGCTGGGGCTCTGCGAGCTGGCTCCGGAGTTCGGAGCCTGTCGGTTAATTCTAATGCAGAGAAATGAGGGAACTTAATCCAGGAGTGGGAACTGTAATGCTGAATGCTCTCTCATGCTTTAAATTGTTCCGAAGGCCTTTTGGTTTGAATTCTCCCTTCTTTTTTCCTTTTTTTCCCCCCTGTTAGCTTTGTTATGAATTTGCATCTCTTGCTGTGTTTGCAGCCTGTGCTGGCACAGTCTCCCCTTTTCTTCAGGAACCTTTTGCATTTAGCAGGCAAGATGGTATACATCCTACAAATAAAAAAATCCATTTTTAATTTTAAATTCTGCATATTTTTCTTTTCTTTGTAGGTCTCATTGACGCAAATTATGTGTTGTTTTGTTTTTTTTATCATGTGGTTGATACCCTTATTTGTAAGTACAAGCTGTTAAACTGCACTCTGCAGCTGAGCTCTCCAGTGGCTGAAGAGAGGTCAGTGGGGGATGCTAACTGGGAGTTTGTGGGGATGGGAGAGGGCAGAGCATCCCTAGCTGTAGTAAGGAAGGATTACCTTTACTAAACTGAAAATACCTTTTAAGTTTCCAGGATTTCAAGTCATCAGGTAGCTAGACTGTTGTCATAAATAAGTGTACAGTAGGGCTTGGTGTTGGTTCTCATTCGGATTTGGTATGAGGAAGGAAGCAGTGCACCCTTTCTGATTCTTCACAGCTTCTCTAGGAAAGATTTCCCAGTACATGACCAAGGGAAAACATTGTTTTCCCTATAAAATTGTTTCCTTTAGTAACCTCTTAGTAAAGACCTGTCTTTTTTTCTTGTGCTCATGTTTTTGATGATAGCCTTTGAACTCCTGCATCAACTGAGCATCCCATTTCACCCAGAAGTGAAACACAGTGGCTTGGAGCTGGATGTTGCCGTGTCACTTGTTGCAGTGCCACGTGCTCCTGCAGGTGAGGAGGCTGCTGATTTAACAAGCTTTCCTCCTCTACCTGGTGAGGATTACTGTAATGTCCAAGCCCTGATTCCACTGAAGCAGCAGACACGCTGTTGTCCCCTGAAACCTCTCTGAAGCACGTGTAGCGCGTAGGTAACACGTACTCCTGGTCTTTGAAGTATAGGTCTTTGTGTGTTATGGGACCCTGGATGATGGAAGAATATCTGGAAGGACTTGGATCTGATGGCGACTTAGGCTGGTCTATCCCATGCAGTCCCTTTCGTCAGAGCAGCAGGGACACCCGCTGCGTGCCGACCTCTCTCAAGGTGGCTGTGTCCATTGTGCACCAACCTACAGGGGCTTCCTCCTTTTGTCTGAGAGCATGAGAAATACTTCTGGCAGTGCTGTAGCCAAGGGCTGAGATCAACGCAGCTGCAGGTTTTGGCTGCCTACCTTCTTCACCTGAGTCAGTCTCTGAAATGCTCTCTCTTGGTATGACTTAATTCTTATCTTCTCCCCCAGCGTATCTTGTTGTGTTGGGCTGGAACAGTGTGTGCGAGTGTGGAGGAGCAGAACAGATCTCTTCCCTCTGGACTAGATTGTTTAAAAATGTACATGTATACATATGTCCTTCAGATGTTTTGCTTCCATCATGACAAGCTGTGGACAGCAGTACTAGTTGTTCCTTTTTCTAGGGGAATGGAAGTGAGCTTCAGTGTCGAATGAGCTGGGGCTGTGATCCTTTTTCTCCAGGGGGTTTGGCCTGCTGGTGAGTCCTGTCAGAGCTGCCTTCCCGTGCTCCTTGCAGGACTCGCTCCATAGAGTCATCCCTATCGAGGATCTTATCAGTCCAGTTCTCTCCCTAATCCTCCCATGAATCACTGGGGTTGAAGATATCTTGATATGAACAGTTTTGTTCTGGCTGTATTCTCATCTGAGTCATACTGCAGTGCTCTGCAAAGCCTTTTCATTGTGTAGTGAGTCACAAACTCTGGAGTGAAGGGAATGTGAAAATGGAGCAAAGCTCGTGTTCCTTCTGACAGCATCGTGCTAAAACCAGTTCTGGTCTCTGTGCCTTGTGTTTCTGAAAAGATGATGATGATCTTACCAGGACTGTCCACTTACTTTCCAGTTCAATTAATCAGACCAGTAAGATGGTCCTGTGAATGCTTCTATTTAGTGATGTAAGTACTTCTACTTGTGACTGACTTAGTTTTGTGGCATTGAATTTGCTTTATTTCTCAGGGTAGAGTTGGTTAGGATCCTTGAGGTAGTGTGGAGGTTACATGCTGGAAAGAAGTAGAAAAGCTGAATAGCTTTTTAATACAACACAACAACAGGTAATGGGGTGTCTGCTTGAGGTGGGGTGCCTGTGGTACTGGCAGAAAAGGAGCCTGCAACACTTTCTTGCAGCTCTTGAGTCTCACTGTGTGCTGAGAAGTGTACTGTAAACAGTGGAGAAGAATAGAGGCTGTAAAAGTTGAAGCTACAGAGCACCCTGACTTGAATTTCTGCGTTTGCTTAATTACTGGAAAATGGCAGTGTTGACCTGAACCACGTGAGTTATGTGTGAATCAGGTTGGGATAAAGCAAAATTCTCCAGCATCTTTGAAACTTGCTTCTTGTACCGTTCTTGTGCATTTTCTGTGAGAGTCAGAACTGCAAATGCACAGACAGTAGGTGTAATGGCAACAGTATGTGCTTTGGAAAAAAGACTGGATAGCTGAATCACACCAATTAAGATGCAACACCACGCTAAAGAAGGTGTTGATAAGAACAGGGGTGTGCTCTGGTCCTTGGTTTTGAGCTGGTCTCCTTAGTGGTGCCACCCAGGAGTTCTCTGTCACACATCTATGGGTGCTTTCGTGTTGTTGCCACTCCTGGATGCGTGTTGAGGGGGGGATCCAGCAGGGAAAGGTGCTGTGTAAGCCCAACAATGCCTCCTGCTTCTTGGCTTGCAGACTCTAATCCAAGGCATGTGTGTTTGAACCTGTAGGCAAAGGTTCAGCAAGGAATTAATTCTGTCAGGTACTTTCTGGCTCTGCGAGGCTGTTTCCCTACACATAACAGCTAATGTCGTCTTTGGAAGTATTTCTTGGCTGGAGAAACACGATGGAGCCTAAACTGCCAAAAAACTTGGATTAGAGAGATTGTTTTAGAACTTCCTCTACTGTACTGGCGTCTTATTTCAGCTCTGAAATCAAGAGTCTTTCTGTAAATTGGAAACATGTGTATTAGTCAAGTTGGATGACGTGTTCTTGTCTAGTTGGCTCAAAGTCAGAGGGTAATGTGCCTTTCTTAAAGGGGTTAGACCGAAGGTTTCTTTCAAGAATAGGTGGACCATTTCCAAGGTCTGATGGGTTATCCCGCTGTAGCACTCGTTTGCTCCCATTTCCACCAAGGTTAGGTGATCCCAGTTAGCAGAATCCAGTGTTTTCTAATTAAATTGAAGTTACTTTGGGGTTTTTAAGAACTGGTGGTAGATCCCCTCTTCCCTTTACTCATCAGTTTTGGTTGCATGAGTAACCACGCGGTAATACCTCTGATCAGCAAATTGGTGCTGGAGTCTGACTCCTCTCTGTGTGTTTCATCTGGAAGAGCCTTTACTCGGGAACTGCAGCATAATGAATCACCAAAAATGGAGAATCAAGACAATATTTATGGCTGATTTTTACCGAAGGTAGACGTACAATGGTTTCTGTTGACCACAAATCCAGTCATACAGCAACATATGGTAGACAGAAAGGAAAAAAGCCAACCTTTGCCAGCTTTCTGTCTGCAGCCTTACTTTTCTGCTGACCCATGCTGTGCGGCTACATTTTGAGATGGTCTCCTGAGAACTGACAGTTTCTGGAAACCCTGACTGTAGATTACCATACTCTAGTCAAAAAAAAAAAAGAGTAGTAACTCTTCTGAGCGTATGGTTTTAGCAGACCAAAGTACACACAGAAGGGTAAAAGGTGACTTGGGCAAATGTGAAACACGTTGTGGGGGAAGGAGATCCAAGTGAGTGTGCAAAGATGTAAACCATGCTTACTTCATCTGGGTAGAATCCTAAAAGTATTAATGCTGCACAGAGAAGCTGCTTTTGCCAGGCCTGCTGGGCTTCCTGATCTCAGGAGACCTCTGTGCAGTATGCTCCGAAGGCATCACGCTGGTCTTGGCTGGAAGAGTAGAAGCAGAGTTAAAAGCATCAGCCTGCTCAGGTGGTGGCCAGCCACTGACACCTTAGCGCTTCTGCACCAAGACAACATTTGACCTCTTGAAAATCCTCTCTTTTTTATTTTTTTTGTTTCCTCCTACCAAGTGGAACAATTTATGTCTCCTGGTCTGGATTTAAGTACTTAAAAAGTAAATCTTGGGTAATGCATCCGCCTGCTCTGAGCGCTGCCTGTGTGTTGCACTTACCCATATGCACACGAGTGTTTATCAGTTTGGAGGAGCTGACATTCACATATTTTTTGCATTTGCTTTGGAAAAAGGGAGTCTAAACAGGAGTTGGAAAAGGGAGATGAAGGTCTCTAACCTAACCTTCACTTTGCCACCAAAATGATATAGCTACTTAGGAAGCTTATCTCGGTGTCCAGCTGCAAAGCCTGATCACTAGCATTCTGGAGAAAGGACTAATCAAAATCAGTTCAGTCTTACCATTTCTTCCCATTTATTGGTTTTGGTTTTTCTCTTCCCCTCAGTTCTTAATGCCTTTTTGAGCAGAGGAAAATCCACGCTCTTCAGGTTAACAAAAAGCCTTTGTTTAAATGTTGATCCAATAAAACGAGCAGTGCTTCAAGCAGATGTTGGTGTGGATTTTTAGCTCTCCTTATTTTTCATTGTTAGGGAAAGTGAGAAATTCTGGCCCAGAAGAACACATCCCATTAGGCACGATTTTGGAGATTAAGGGTGGGAAGTCAGGTGCTTTCCTCTGACTTAATCCCAGGGCTTTGAATGTGGATTAAGGAGCTGTGGCACAAGACGTCTTTATCTCTTACTTGTATTTTGGGATTTGCTTTATTTCTGAAACCATAAAAAAAAATCTCTCTGAGAATGAGAGAGACCTTTGTCACATCAGGTTTCTCAACATTTGTGTCTTCAGACGGTTGGAGGGACAAGCGCCCTCCAATCCCTTGGCATTTCTCTTTTTTTTCCCCCTTTTTTTTACTTTTGTTTTCTTTCTCCTTCCTCTTCTAGGGCAAGGCTAGCTTTACACCTCTTCTCCTCCACCCTTTTCCCCCACCAGCATGCTTACTGGTGGCAAGGGTGAAGTCTAGAATTGGTGGTTCATGCTGTTGTGTGGTGGCAGAGCTTGCCTGGTCATTTCTTTGTGACTCCTCTCTGGGTACACCGCTGTACCTGTGAGGATTAGTGTGCTGAAGACGAAGCAGCTTCTCCTGAAGTCATTCTTTTATGTTCTTTGATGTCAAGTGAATACGCTTGGGTGGCTGCAAGCAAGCCTTGAGTAAGCTCATCTCAGTTGCAACTAACCTCTTGATGACTGTCAGTTCTCCTCTTGCTTCTGCTTTATCCTTTAGTAGTAAACTTTCTACCAGTTAGGTTGAGATTTCCCATTCCCCTCGAGTGGGTAGGAGAACTTGGCTGGTTTTCAGCAGAATGTAATTCCCAGAGCCTGGGGGAAGGGACGTGGTGTCTGGGAATTTATTTTCTCTAAGATTCAGGCGAAACTTGAGTATTGGAATATATCAGGATTACCTTCTGTACTGAACTTTAATTCTCACTTTAGGACTCTAGAATACTCAGGGACATACTGGTATATGCTGGAGAGTTGTATCTAATGATAATAACAATAATAATAAAACCAAAACGTGGTACCTCTGTCGCTTTCTCAGCAAGACACTGCGTGTACGTCATCCTACCAGCTCTTTGTTGGAGCTGGTGATGATGATTAACAAGACAGGTGACCTAAAATCAAGGAGGATCAAGTTCATGCAAGATTTTCAGTCCTGGGGATGTACTCGGATGACAGTCTAAAAAAAGAAAAAAGCCATCACCGTTAGAAATCCTTCCCTTTCCTCCACTTCAAGGCCTGGCTGAGGCCGTTGGTTGTATTGCAGGGGTGAAAAACTAGGAATTGGTTGCCTTTATCCCCTAAACCAGAAATAGCTTCTGCTGCATGATGAAAGGCTCTGCACGTGTCTAGTGACCAGTCACTGTGGAGCAGTGCTATGCTGATGCTATTTTAATTTTTTTTCATATCAGATGAACTAGGAAAGAGCAAAACACAGTGTGCTTTCATGCTGCAAAGGCTTTAATTTCAAACTTTTTTTATTTTTTAGATTTCTGGGTAATGAACCGCTTGTAGGTTTTTTTGAGTCTGATCTTATAATTGTGAGCTTTAGGGTTTGGTAAGCCACAAATGTATGTGTTCTTGCAAAGTAGTCGCTTGTGTGCTTAAGGCTGTGAGGCTGCTCTTTTGCAAAAAGCCCCCAAAAAGTAGATTAGTGTGCAATCCATGGGCACAGCAGTTGGTGTAACCCCGTCATGGTGCTTGTACTGATTCCATTCTCTAAGCACTTGGATAGGAGGGGAACGTTTATAATTATGTGTGCTTTCACCAGGTTACCAGGCTGCTTGCTTCAGCAGATCCAGCCTGTGCCAGAATTAAGTTATTATTTTAACAAATTCACGGGTTTTTTGGTCAATAGTGAGAGGAACGTTGAAAGCAGCCAGGAAAAAACTGATGCTCCCCTTCACCCTGGCTCGGGCTGGAGCTGCACCCTTGGATTGTGATTTCCTTGGTAAACGCTTTTTCTGGCTGGTGCATCTCCGAATGGTGCCACACGTGCATATGCATGAAAGTCTTTTGTAGTGTGAAATTAGGGATGAAAGATATTGCTAATCAGCCCTAACAATGCCGGGATTATTCCCGGGCAAGGGGAAAGCGGGAATGTGGGGAATGGATGTTTCACAAATGTATAACACATTCAGCCGTGTTGTTATGCCAGTGTTGGTGTCTGTGCATGGGCACCCTTTTCAGCCTGGAAAATGCTGCTGTTCATGCAGGGAATTTAAACAAGCCTCCTATTCAACGCCGAAATTCAAAATAACACCAAAATCCAAATGGAGGCACTTCAGTGGCATAATAGTGTCTGTTACAAGGGGGACTCAGTGCTGTAGATGATGTAATGCTCCTTAAAGCCCGAGCTGGGGGGAGAGGTGTCTGTGAAGGAACTGTTCAGAGCATTGGTAATGGTATCAAAGCGATCCGTGGGGTGCTAATTAGCAAACCTGAATAATCCCGAAGTTGATTGGCTTACGACGACTCTACATGTGGGGAAGGAAAGAAAAAATAAAGAAAAAAAAGACCCGTTGCTTGGTGCTACCTGTTTTCTCTGATTATAATTGCTCTTGGTGTTGAATAGTAGATTTCTGAATGCCCTGGTGGGGCAGAGTGTGACCTCACCCTGCTTCATGCTGTTTCCTTGCAGCCTCAAGTTCCTGCAGCTGATAAACTGATAATTTTGATGCTTGCTCTTGCAGCTGAGATCTTTTTCCAGTCTGCCAAGGGGATGCTTTCTGCTGCTTTGCTGAGGCTGTAATGCTTTGCCTCTGGGCTGTGCCTGTAGCCCTGCTCCTTAAGCGCTGGTTGTAAGGGATGATGCTACTTTTCCCAGGCCTCTGGCAGTTTGTTGCTTTCCTTTCTCCTCAAACTTACTTATTTCAGTTTAGGAATAGTCCATCTTTATGTCATTTCATAGAATCCTAGAATGGTTAGAGTTGGAAGGGGCCTTAAAGATCATCAAGTTCCAACCCCCCTGCCCTGGGCAGGGACACCTCTCCCTAGAGCAGGTTGTTCAAAGCCCCATCCAGCCTGGCCTTAAACACTTCCAGGGATGGGGCATCAACAGCTTCCCTGGGCAACCTGTTCCAGTGCCTCACCACCCTCACAGTAAAGAACTTCTTCCTAATCTAAATCTCTCCTCTTCCAATTTAAAACCATTACCCCTCGTCCTGTCACTAGGCATCCTGATGAAGAGTCAGGATGTCTTTCCTTGCTCCCAGTGCCTCTGTAGTCTCTTCTTGGACTGGCATGATCAGAGGGGTGGCATACGATTGCCACCTCTCATCCAGCCCCCCCTCGCCCCTTCTTTCTCCCTTGTTTTACAGTATTCACTCCAGGAAATGCTGAGAAAGTAGCGAGTAATGGAATTCATGAAATTCAAGCTGGTCTTCAATGAAAACGTGTTTTCAATTTCTGCCTCCTTGGGAGCCTGAGACTGAGCTGTAATTGTCGGCACTGGGTGGGGGCTGGGGCTGGGGATGAATGAACGCGGTGGAGTCAGCGCCCTGCCCAGCCTCATCTCCTCACCATTCAAAGGCTGGTGTGTGCTTTGTCACCACTTCAGGAAGCAGTTTTGTATTCAGCTGTCCAAAAGGCCCCGGCGTTTCCCCGCTGGGTTTGATCTGGCTGTCAGGGACTGAATGACAGTGACATCTTGGAGAGGAACGTGATGGGGGGAGCATCAGCTGGGGGTGGTTTATCCCTCCCCCCATCTGCTCTTCATCTTGCTCACGCTGTCCTTTGAGTGTCCTGCTGCCGATTAAGGGTGAGAATTATAATGGTGACTCAAAAGCCTTTGGTAAAACTCATTAATTCATTCCTCCTTTAATTAGACACCCAGCCATGGGCTTATAAGTATCAGAGCCCAGAAACGTTTGCAGCTGTAATAAGCTGCGCTGCATCAGTTGCAGAAATCATGGATTTCTGGCAAATGCAGATGTGGCCAGCTCTTCCTGGGTTTGGGTTTTGGTGAGGAACCTAGGAGGGCACAGAAGAAGCTGAGAGCATGCAGTGGTGACCTCTGGTTGAATCTTGCCTCCTGGTGTTGAACTCAAGAGGAAAGGGTGGAGTTGTCTTGCATATAAATATATTATTTTTTTCCTTCGGAGGTGGAATAGTGTAACTTGCAAGGGGGAAAAGAAAAAAGGAAGGAGAATTTATTGAAAAGTTATGCAAACATCTTTTCTTAAAACTTCACTTCTGAGGGGGGGAAAAATTAAATCAATAGTAAACTTCCATTATTTTGTATTCTCTTCTTGTTTCTGAAATCTGAAGGAAGGTGATTTTCAGAACTAATCTGTTTCCATGACCCCTGGCAACAGATGACCAAGGTCTGCTGGTAGTGTGCTACTTCTGGTATCTTCGAAATACTTGTGCTTTTTCTTTGCAGAAGGAGAAGTAGAGGGAGGGCTAAAAGGACTTCAGGAAAGGATTTGTTATTTCTACCCTATTGCAACCCTACTTGTAGTTAGGATCACTGCGACTGTGATGGTGGACCCTGAAAACATGAACTCCATTTAACTCGGGACTGACAGGCTGTCAAGCACAAGCAATACTGAAAGGCACAGAGCTGGGAAAAAGCTAGGGATGGAGCTAGCTGCTGTCACTGGGCTTAGACCCCATTAAAAAGTTAGGTTTGCTTCTCTTTTTCTTAGGGTTTGAACTTGAGTAAGGCCAGACTGGACTTGATTTCAATTATTTGGACTTGAGTAAATGGGGGCTATGGCACAAGGCTGGATTAGAGGCACTTTAGTCAATGGCAAGTAGTAATGTTCATGCTCCCTTAAGAGGGAAACCATTTCAGTTGTAGTAGGTGGCAGGAAAAAATGGATCAGCTGTGTTTTGGGTCTTTTTCTGTCTGGATTTAGTGGAAAGCACAGATAGCACATCCAGAGAGGATGGAATGATTTGCTTGACACTTCTGTAGCTAAACAGAAGTCTTTACTTCGGATGAGAGTGCTATTTAAAAAGCACTGTACAATGCTTCCTGTGTGCTTTTTAGTGTTTCAGAATGTGACCACTGTCTTCTATTTGGTCCTTCTCATCCTCCCTCCACAGAGTGAGTTATTGTTGGCTTAGGAGACCAAGTTGTGCATGGAGTTTGGGTAGGAGAGCATTTCATCCCTGGTCTTTGAGGTCAAATACGTTGGATCACGGGCTATTTGTTGTATCTATATATATTCAAAACTCTTACAGGTTATATGACAGGTGTTGAATCAACCTGAGTAGACAAATGAGTACAACCAGGTGAAGATCCTGGTAAAGCTCTTGGCTGGTCTCAGAGACCATGTTTGGGGCAGGTTGAGCGCTCCCACGGCGAACCTCTTGATCACCGCAGGGCTTGTTTCTCAAGCTTTTTCAGCTTGACCTGCTGCAAGTTAAAATCTCTTCAAACACAAGCTCTGCAAAAGCATTTCCAATGCTTTAATATTAAAGGCTAAACTAAAGGTGATGAATATAAAATATGCCCAGTGCTGTTGACAAAATTCTCCGGATGGACAAGCAGTACTGTGGGACATGCTTCCAATGCCAGTGCATTAGCAGGAGGCTCTTGGAGAAGTCGTGTGAGTGATAGTAGATGCTGGGAGTGTTCTGCTGAGGTGTAAATAACAAGGTTGGACAGTTTACGTTGGCTCTGCTGTTTTTATTACTGCAGCTTAGCTTTCGCCTCGGGCGAGGTGGAAGTTATGGGAGAAGGAGGAAGGGACAAGCTGTGAACTTGCCTTCTCTCCCAGCAGAAGATGCTGAGGAGGTATGGGGATCTTGTTACCCTAATCCCCATTTGGCGTGTTAATTCTTCTTGTTCCTGTAGTCCTATTTTAAGTCTGAAATTCTTACCGAGGCAACTGCTTGCTGGCTCACATGTGTGTCCACTCCTGTGCCCTGTCAACTTTTTTTGGTGTTTGTGTGGATTTTCGTGCAGCTCTTAAAATTCAGTTGGCTGCTATAGTATTTCCTTGCTGTTAATTTTGTTCTCAAGAGAATGTTGCTCTGAGAGACTGCTGCTTGTCTTATTACCTCTTCTTAATACATGTAATAGCTATTTGCTAGCTATTAGGTCTTCTGTTTGTGATTAACCCACCTCTTGATGTGCTCCTGGTGCTGAAAGGAGTGCAGATCCAAGTCTGTTTGGTGGGTAGATCTGACACATCTTCTGCCAATGTCAGCTTTGGCTTGGGAGGAGATGTGTCCCTTGTACCACAGCAGTGGTGTATGCAACAGGTGAAATGTAGTTCTGCAGGTATAACCTATGGGCAGGACTTTCAGCTGCAACTTAATTATTAGGTTTGGTTTACTCATACTGGCTTCAGTAAGACTCATCTTGATTACACGATGTGATAAATGAAATCTAAGGTTCCTGAGAAAGAACCCATTTTCAAGGATAGGCCTTGAATGCTCATCGAGGTTGGCTCAAACCAGGCATGTCTGTGTTTCTTTTCCCTTCCAAAGTGGAATTTTCTGCCTTGGTGTCTGATGTAGGGAATACTGAGTTTTCTTTCTGACACCTGTGCCTTCAGATGGGATCCACCAGCAATTTAGTTCTTCACTTCCTACTCACAAACACTTACACCACTGCTTCTTTGATAGTAAAACGAGTCCTACAAGACTTTTGTCCTTGGAGATGTAATCAGCTAACCTTTGACATGCAGTTGCCTTCCAACAAGTCACTGGTCACATCTCCTGGGACAAAAGCATCCTGAGTATTTGTCTTTGTAGGTGAACTCTGACATTGGTCAGTGCGTGGTCTCTCCTATGTGCTGTGAACGCTGTTAAAAGAGCTGAAAGCTTCTGAAAATTGCAGTGTGGTTCTCAGTGAAAAAGGTTATTTTTTTTCTGTTAGAACAGGACATGTGATACAGAACTGCAGTGAAGTATTAGATTGGCACAAAGTTTGATGTTAACATCAAGCTACATGCTCGTGTAGCCAAAACATTAACTCTGCTGGGATAAGAATCTTGCTCTTGGTGCAGCTGTGGTTTGGATTGTGCAATGGTTCTTTGGGTTCTACTGCAGTATTTTCTCTATTGTCAGATCTAGATGAGTGTCCTGATGGCTGAAGCTGTGCTATAGATGCTGGCAAGAGTTCAGAGGTACCCGTGCACAGGTACATACCAGCAGTTAGGGGAATGGTGCTGGCTGCTGCATATGAGCATCACTGCTGTGCTCGGGGTCCAGCTTTAAAGATGACTTTAAAGACCTAAATCTCCTCCAGTGCCGCCGAGTGGGGTCTCAGTAGGTAGGAAAGTGTCTTGTTTGATTCCCAGCTGCTTGCCAAGCGTGGGGTCTTCAGGTTATTTATGCTGTGCTCTTAGCTGTCCTGTATTTAACTTCCAGGCAGCAGACAGATAACCCCCAATCCTTGTGCCCCTGGTAAATAGGCTTCCACGCGGGGTTTCGCATTCCAGGCACGTAGGCTGTCCTGCTCTGCTAGCTCAGGCTGGGTTAGTCATCCGTCTCACCCAGCGTGTCAGATCTGAGATGGTCTGTCTCTCTTGCTTTTTTGCTCTCTGAATCCTTGCTCTAGAAAAGACAGTAATGAACAAAAGGGCAGTTAAGAGTTGTGGAGCTCGGTGATGTGATCTTGTCACTTCTTTCACCCTGATCTTCAGACTAAGGAGGGAGTGTTTTGAGTCCTGAAAAATTTTCAAGGTCCTGGGAAAGTGGCTGGGACTGTACTGTGGAGCTGTAGGGCACTGTCTAAAATTAAATAGTGGGAGCCAGTGACAGGAAAATGAAACATCTTGAGTTTCAGGAGAAAAACAAATGAAAACCTGATTCAGTGCTATTCCTTATGGTTAGATTCTGCCTCTGGAAGGTACTGTTATTACACAGGGATTGCACTATTGTGTCTTTATGCAAAAACCTGCTCTTGTTCCTTCCCTTACAGGTTTTACACATGGAAGTGACAATGTAATCACTTCCATAGCAACTAGCATGTTGTAAACAGGATTATGATGCCTGGTAAGGATGGAAGGCACAAAGAAATTTAGGAAAGAGGTCTCCCCTCCTGTAAATATCCTCATTAACGTGGAGTGAAGAAGGGTTTATTCAGTGTTGTATGTGCTGAGAGCAGCATCCTGCTTCATGTGCTGAGCAGCACCCGGGGGCTGTGTCACCGGGAGAACAGGCAAAGAGGAAGGGCACACAGCCACGTGTGTGGCATGACATGTGTCCTTAAACTAGTGCAGCAAGGCCCTAAGAAGGTGAATCTGTGTTGTTAGCAAGCTGAGGTAAAGCCTACAGAGAGCCCGTTACTGATCTCAAGGTGCAAGTGCAGCAGGCTGCCTTGTTTCAGCTAATGTGATTAAAGCCCTGAAGGTATCCAGGGACATTTTCCAGCCATCTCTCCTCCTGCCTGCATTCTGTCTACACCCTTACCCCCAGTCTGGAGAGGGTAAGGTTTGTCTGCTACAAAATACTGCATTTTTCCCAAGTACTGTTTGCAGAATTAAAATGATTAAAATGCTTTCTCAATACACATTCAAGCTTGCTTTCTCTTTTCAGTCAAAACTTGGGCTGGGTGTTTTATTGTAAAAGACGATGGGAAGAACCAGGAAAAATCAAAAGTCCTTCTCTCTTTAGCTCCTTCTGCAGTGAAGACTAACGGTGCCTTCTGACGTTCATCTGCAGACCCATAAAGGAGAGCGAGCTACTTGACTTGCACACAGCTACTGCCAGGAGTATCGTGGTGGGTTTTATGCTGCATAGAGTTGAAGTGAGAACAGTTACTGAATGCTTTGTAAGAGTGTTTGAGCAGATGCCCTGCTCTGCTGTGTTCTGCAGTTTATGCACCGCTTGCTTTCATTCAGTAAAAAAGCAACACGAAGACACGAGAGTTATTGTGGATATTTGCTTTGTGGCTTCAGGGTATCTTATCTTGGGGCTGCTCAAAACTTCTTGCTGTTGGATTGCTCTTGCTTTTTTTGCAGTCTTTGGGTGATGTAACGAGTGGTTTGATTGCTTCAGTGAGTCAAAAGTACTGCCTGGCTCTTTCCCAGAAGCTTTAACACCTGCTAAAATGGTGAAGAATTCCAGGCAACTGCTGCCAGCCTGTAAGTGCTGTGAAAAGTCTCTTGTCAGAGATCCAGTTTGCTGTATAGGTTGGGAGTCAGATAACGTTCCCCTCCGATCTAATGGGATTTGTCAGAGCAGATCTAACTCTCTGCTGCTGCCCAAACTGCTTTTTCTTGGTAGCAGTGCTTTTAGTGAGCTGAGTCTGTAGCAGGGGATGGTGGTGATAGCAGTGACACAGGAGAAGCCATAGAGCTAAGGATGGCCTGGCTCTCTTCTTTCTAGCTTCAGACAATCCCTAATGGATATATTTAAACTGCTGGTTCAGCACTTAGTGAAGTCTGCTAGCCTCACCTGATGAGAGAAAAGCTTCATTATGAGTCCTGCACTGGAGTTTATAGTTTCTACTTTTCTTTGTTCCTGATTTGGATACTCTTTGAGAATAAGTTCACAGGTGTGGCTTAAAATACCTGTCTATTAAGAGTTGAAAAAAAGGATTGTGCATTAAGAGTGGATCTTTAAGCTTGAGATTTCAAGTGCAAGTTGAATGTCTGGTGCAATCTTGCTTAAAAATATGTCTAAAACTATTAAAATGCAAAAAGATCCACCTGGCTCCCTTCTGTAGCCTCTTTTACAGGAGAGTTCATAAACAGCCTGGGGGATTTCTGCTGTAGGAATCAGTGAATCCCACTTTGAGTTCCAAATAGGTAAATTGCTGATCTGCACAGCTAACGAGATACTTGATGCTTCAGGAGAGCTATTTCAAAATGCAAAGTTAACTGTGAAGATAAATATAGGTATTAACCCTGAAGGTTATTATTAAGCCAAGGAACGTGATTCACCAGTCAAGATAGCTGGCTGGAAGTCCATCCGGCTGCAGGAGTGAACTGAAAGACACTGAATTAAAAATAAACAAAGCAGGAGATGGTTGGCAAACAGCGAATAAGTAACTAAGCACCAGTTCCTGGTGTGGAGCTGATGAAAATGCGTTTCGGGAACTGCAACAGCCAGAAGTGGTGAGATCATCTACTTCTACGTTCAGCATTGGGGGAACCTCTAACTTCAGAGTGCTGATCTGGTGGCAGCCCCAACAGCTGTTCTTAACTAGCCCAGTTTTTTATTATTTTTTGTTAAAGTTTCTATAAGCACTCCCTGGAGGACTTGGTTGGGTTTTTTTTTTGGTGGTTTTTTTTTGTTTTTGTTTAGTGAAAGCAGCCAACTTTGACACTGCAAACAGCATCCTGAAGTTGTTACGAAGCACCACAAGGTGTGTGTTGGATGGCGTCCCAAGCCAAAGGTCAGAGGAACCACAAGGATGGTTCCTAGCAGGAATTGCCCACTGCTCTGCTATCAGCTGGCTGTGGCCTGGATGTAGGTTGGATTAAATATTCCTTCCTTAGAGTTTTCAGGCAGGAGTCTCTTCTGACTCCAGGCTGCTTCAAAGTGCTGCAGTATGTGAGTGCTTAATAGTCAGTGGATGAGGCAGCTGGCTGTTGACTCTTGGATTTCTTTTTTTGCCTGATCCCTCCTTGTTTTTCCAGTCTGAATGTCAGGGGGCTGTGGTTCTATCCCCAGATGTGAAGTTAAAAATGAAACAACAGAGTGAAGAGGGTTCTCCTGGGTTTTCCTTCTGAAAGATGTTGCAATCCAAAATCTGCTGCTCTTCTGCCAGTAAAGCAGTTGGGAAGAGGCTGGAGGAAGAGAGCCTGGTTTGTGGTTAGAAGTCAAAGTCCCTTGTGTGGCCACGTGAGGACCTGCTGAGCAGGGAGCTCTGCAGCCTGGTTCTTCAGCTGGTGCTGGTGTGATGGCTTGTTGAGTCCTGGCTGCTGTCACGCCTGTGCCGGATGCAGATGCCGTGTCTTGGGGGTGTTCACAGCAGCTGTTTTGAGTGAAGAAGCCTTTCTCTTGAGGTTTATCATGTAGCTGTGCGACACCTTGGACTTGAGCTCTTCAGCTGTAGTGCTCCTGGCTTGCTGTGGTGCTTCCTGAATAGAAAGGGTGCATCTCAAGCACTGGGTTTTAATCTAAAGATAGCATTGAGAAGACATAAAAATATACAGTAATTGTAGTGTATGTAGCTAGAAACAAAAGAAGTTTTATAAGGTGCGGGGAGACCTTAGAATAGCCTTCCAGTATCTGAAGGGAGCTCCGGGAGAGCTGGAGAGGGACNGGAAACAGAGCTCAGGATTACACTCTGGGGGGGGGGAAGGAACTGTTGGCCGATTTAGGATGTGAATGAAAATTTCCTTCCTCCTCCTACTTCTTCACGATTTTGTCCTCAGCGAGCAGTGTTGCTGCTGCTGTCTGAAGGAAGGCATCGGCATGTGGAAGGTTTTCAAGGTCAAAGGCGCAGGGCTGCTGACTAGTGAGTCTGTGTGTTGGTGGAAGGATGTGGTCCTTTTGAAATTCAGAAGGGCAGTGGTGAGACCAGTAGCCTTTTGGTGGGTGGGGAACTGGGGAAAGTCTCTCCATCAACAGCAAACGTCCAAAGTGGCTTTAAACTTCCCGCTGAAAGATTGCGAAGGGTAAGCTGACCACAAGTGGGGAAGCCAATTTGCAGTCAGTGCCTTTATATAAAAGGCCCACATTTTGCTTGGAGTTTGTGGGGCTCACTTTGTTTTATTTCCCTAGACAAAAGTTGGCATTTAGTGCAGCTCTGCATGGGTAGCAGGACATAAATCAGGCATTGAATGGTCCTGAAGGATGAGGGTACGTCAGGATGATGGCTCGCCTCTCCGCTCTTATCAGGTGTGACAATATCAGCAGGGGAGCTGTTTGCCCTTATCTCCCTGCTAACACGCTACTCCAAGCCTGGATTTGGAGCAGCACTCCTCAAATAATGAAGCACACTTGGTGGCTGTGTCCAAGTGACAGACACAGCTCAGCGTGGAGGGCTGGGGTGGCACATACTGACAAGGCATGGATCTACGGAGCTCTGAGTGCTCAAGCTTCATCAGAGCATATGGTGTTCGCTTTTCTGCCTCAAAACCTGATCCAAGCAGTGCTCTGCTGAGAGGTAGATGCTTTGCAGTAATTTCTTCCCCAGATGTAGCTGCTGTGAAAACAAATGTTGAAGGACTTATTTCTTCACAGTAGCCCTCTCTATCAAGGGCGCTTCAGTGTCTGCAATTTACTGGATTAGCATAACAGGGGTGGCTTAAAGCGCTGCCGATAAGAGCAGAGTGTTTCCTGCTAAAATTATGACTTATAATTCTGCTGCCTTGCACATTTTTCAATCTCGGGCTTAATAGGAAAGCTTTGGCTGCCTGAAGTGTCACCACTTCCTCTGTTCCATCTGTAAATTGCAGAAGGGTTCCATGGTGTCCAAGCCTGCAGCACAGACCGAGGTTAGTGCTCGAAGAGGTCACTCTTTTCTTCTGGGAACTGTGAAGCATTACAAAACATTTCCTCCCTTGTGCTGTGTTTGGAAAGCCTATTCTCTCTAATAACCCAGAAAAACAGGGTGTTCGTGAGTCCTGTGTAGGGGTAGTTTGGGTGTTTTTGTTAAAACTCTTTTTGCATCCTGCAGGTGCTTAGATATGCTCAAGGGATCGAAGAGAAAACCAACTATTGTCACTTTCCTTACAAGTTGCACAGATGTTTTGAAGCTGTTTTAAAAACAACAACAAAAACATAAATCCCTCTTTATATTGTAGAAACCCACGCAAACAAATTGGCTTCAGGTTTGCCTGTTTGTACGCTGAAAACCCAGGAAAGACCATGGTTAGATGCAGCCCAGACTTGGACTTGCCATCTGAATGTTTGAAGAATGAATTTGTTTCTCTGCAGAAGTTTCAAACTTTTGTTTGTTTGTTTGTTTTCTTGAAAAACATCCACAAATTGCTTTTGCTGAGCAGACCATGGCTTATTTTGCTGAATACACACTGGATGTTGTGCAGGAGAAGGTGATAACGCAGGGAGCGCAGGTAACCTCTGCTGGTGAGCTGGATGTCTGCGTTCCCTAACTGGGTTCTCTGCTCCCTGTGTGCTGGAAGGCTGCTGCTGGCAAATCCTAAACCACCCAGCAGTCTAAGGTAGTACAGACTCAATTGTGTGTTGGTGTAATTGTAAGAAAAGTTGAAAGTAAATAGGAGTTAGTAAAGTTCTCCCCAGGAGGCTGCGGTGAAGGCAGTGCAGGAGCTGCGGTGTCAAGCTGGTGTTTCCAGGGAGGTGCAGCTCATGGGGAGCAAGGTTCTAAATGGCACTTTCTGGCATTATCTGTAGCTGTGTGCTCAAAGTCTCCTTTATTAGCATTTTCTTCTCTGTAGAACTCTCTTTTTTGAGCAAAACTTGGCACTGAGTTGCAGCCTTGGAAAGCCAGATTACTCTCTTTTTCTAAAGACATCAAAGACTTCTTTGCTCCTGAGCTGCTGTGGAATGGCACTGCTCTATCAGTGCTGAGACCTGGGTGCATTGGGGAAACTGCTTCCAGCACCCACAAATAAATACATGTAATTCTTGTTGGACAATATTTCTGTACAAGAGAGAAAGAAAAAAATTGTCAGTACTATATTCTAACATACTGAGTGTGATTTAAAATGAGATTTGGGGTGTGAACATGGATGTTTGTCTGAGCAAAGGCTCTTTGAGCAAGACCATAGTGGAGAAATAGTGCAAAACTCTGGTTTCAACTTGCCTTTACTTGTGTAAATGGGACCTAAACCTGAGGAATCCTAAAACTGATGTGACTCTCCCATCCTGAATGAAGTCTGCAGCTTCAGACCCTTTAATCACACCTGTGTGAAGTGGGAGTTTGTGGATCCTGAGGTTCTTGGTCCAGGGAAGGCAGCTGGAACACTTTGCATCCTGGAGCTGCTCGGCGATTACACCGGAGAACTGACCTGGCTGAAAACAGGTTTAAATGCCAGCCCAGAGGTACCTTTGACTCGGGTTATAGTGTAACTAGCCCTGGTGTGAAAAGAAGCTCTGCTAACTAGAGGTTGGGGTGTTTGATCAGCTGCCCAGTGCCCCAGATTGAGCCCCTGACCTGGGCGTGAAACACCTTTTTCTTCTTGTCAGATGAGTTGTTGTAACCCTGGGCTGGCACAAACCTGGGCTAGGAGTCAAGTGCTTCTGCTTCAGTGCTTAGAGTTGGGTGGAAAAGTGTGGGACGCACTTGGCTTTGTGTTGAATCCACCTTTTTGGACTACTTTGTGATGTTGAATCAGTAAGTAGAATTCAGGAGGCAAATAAAAAATTCCTGGCTGACTTCTGTCTTCATGTGACCCCCTAGGTTTTTCTAAACCATAGCTTTTTTTTAAGCCATCGTGGAAAAAACACACTTACTGGGTTTGGCTTATAGATTAGCTGTTTCCTGCCCTTTATGACTTCTTTCTGGTTTGGAGTCAGAAACACTTTTGAAAGCTGGTAGAACAAACCACTGTACCACCAGTGAAAGGAGTCTGTAATAGCATTTTACTTCTGGTTACTTTGACCTGCAGAATTTGCAGCCAAGCAGGGAATATTCCTGTTCAAGTGCCAGCACCAACCCATCCTTTTCAGAGCTTATTCTTTCTTTGTTTCTCTCTGCCCTGAAGACCACACTCCATCACTTTAACAGTCTTGAGGGGTTCTTGTTGCTGTATGAGCAGCTGATCAATTGTTAGCTCTTGGAGCAGTGGATGGTGTGGGATTTGATGCTCCCGTTGGGCAGCGTGTGTGCGTTTCCTCCTCACCAAAGTGCACTAAAGCTTTGGAAGTGACCTGTGAAATCGCACAGAGCCCGTATTGTGTTGGCACCGAGTGCCTAAGGTGGTGGTGGGATGCCACTTTCCAGCTGGGACAAGCTGTAACAGAGCAGGAGTGTCTTCTCTAGACCCTTGGAGTTCAGCTGTGCATCTGTGATTTAGCCACAGTTCCCCCCCGTTGCAAGTCCATCTGCGTTTTCATAGAATCATAGAATGGTCAGAGTTGGAAGGGACCTTAAAGATCATCAAGTTCCAACTCCCCTGCCATGGGCAGGGACACCTCTCCCTAGAGCAGGTTGCTCCAAGCCCCATCCAGCCTGACCTTAAACACCTCCAGGGATGGNTACGGTTGGTTTTGAAGTCCTTTGCAGAGTTGTACCTCTTTAAAAGAGTAATGAGATTGAAAGCAAGATACTGCGTGGCTACTTTGGGCCCATCCATTTATCAGGGAAATTGTTTCCTAGTGCTGCATACTGAGAGAAAGTGTCAAGTCTGATAAATATGCCCCGGCTTCTTCACTTCTTCACTCTCCCTAGAGCTTAGTTTCTAGAAAGAAATATTGATATGTAAAATATTGGAGATACTCACCAGGGACCAACCTGGAGTGGAGACAGGGTAGGAATATTTTAATTTTGAAGCTGGCTGGATAAGCAGTCAAACAAATAACAATTTCTTTTGTTTTATATAGACTTTATTTAACCAAAAAAATAACAAAACAAAGAGGAAGGGAACCGAACTTCATACGTTGAAGTGTCTGGGAGGGAACATCCTTTCAGACGTTTGGTGTGTTGGAGATAACAGCACCCTTCCTTTAATCAGTAGCCTTTTTTCCAAGTGCTTTTTTAACTCGCTGCAGAGCCAGTGAGTCTGGGCTTCTGGGCATCTTATTTCTGGGCTCTGGTTGAAACAGCTCTTCCTGCTGGAATCGAGATCGGAAATGACCTGAGCTACACACACTGAAGGGGAGGAAGACGGGGAGGGGCTTGCTGGCTGGAGACTTGTTAGTTCTGTTTATCTGGTCAGTAGCTTAGAAGTAATTACTTTGGAAATGTTAGGAATTTGGCTAGTTGGGAGCGTTTGCTGTCTTGTTATCTGCAAAAATACGATGCCGGGGAAAAGTGGTATTCTTGCAAGACTTCAGTTATAGTAAAACTTGTGACTAACATGGTTACAAAATCCTTTTTTAACTCTAACACTGCTTTTGTAGAGAGTTGTCTTAAATCTGCCTCAGATATATTAGTCTGAATAAAGGTTTCTGTGGGGTTGGTGAACAGGAGAGCGGCAGTCGGATGATCACCATGCCTGGGATATGGCTGGACATGCTTTAACCCCAATCACATTGGTTTGCAATGTCATGTACGGTATTTAAATGCTAATCTGTTAGTCCTGGGCACCATGGATGAATTTTTAAGTCAATTTTAGAACTAAAACCTCTTAAATAGGCTGGGTTTCTTTCTTACAACATCAGCATACAGGTTAATATTCAAAAGAGTTGCTTTATTTTAAAGATCACAAGGTGTGTTGATACTTCTGAACGCTTTAGTCCGAAATGCATAAATATAAAAGGGCTTCTTCTCTTATTTGTTGTGGGAGTAAATTTTTCCCAATATCTGTTTGCTAGGGAGTAACCAAGGGATCTAGATCTTGGCTATGGCTCGAAGTTTGTCTTTTCAGCTGGGGAGAGGAGAAGAAAAGAAAAAAGGTGTCTCTGAAGGAGTGACCAATGTGTCTTAAATGTGAACGATGAGATCTTCCTAAATTTAATTCCTTTGCCCTGGCAATCTGGGGGTGCTCTTATATTTACTTTAGGATGGTTGCTATCTTCAGACTAGCAGCAGTTCTCAGGGGTGGTCATGTTTTCCAGAAGGACAAACTTAAGCTGCAGAATGATTATAGTAATGGGGTCCTGTGAATAGAAGGTCTTTCCTATACCTAGGAGAGCCGTTTTGGGCCTTGAGAAATCGTTAAGGATATGAGCAAAAAGGATAGCAGACTAAACTTAGCTTGTCTAGAGGTCAAATGCTCCCCTAGAGTGAGTATTAAAAATAGTTTGGGGAGCTAAGATGCTCTTTGGTGCCCACAGCAATGAACTACACAAAATAAGCCTGCTCGAGTCCTGGGACATCAGAGACTTATTTTGAGCTGACCTCCCATTAAAGGACTTGAAAAGACAGCCCTTGCAATTCAGCTTGTCCAACTTGATTAGATTTTATCTGGAGCTTGATTGAATTTGTGGACAAGATTATGAAAAGCATCGTGACTGTCAGTGAGGTGAGCAGCCTTTGAGGGGAAATTCTTCAGTATCTGGAGGGTACTGCTTGTAAGTCCAGTGTGACTGTTAGAATTCCTTGATTTAGATACCAATTTTAGGAGGGCATTCTTGCTGCTGTGTTGCCAGTGATCCTAGTTTAAGACACAGCTTGCATGGTGTTTGTTACCCTGAACTTGATGTTGGCTCGAGTCTCAAGCATCCTATCCTGAAAGTAGAGGGTTTTCTTTCCATCTCAGTTATTGCCAAGGCGTTCTTAGCCCCTGGGATCATAGCTTTTCAGGGAAAAGCTTTGATCCTCAAGCACAGCAGCAAAAATAGCCTTGCTCGTTAGGGTGGTGATGTGTCCGCTGTGCTTTGCTGCTCAAGCGGGGCAGATCGGGTAGATGGTGACCTCTGGGTAGCTTAGCCAAACAACATCTTAATATTTGTGTAGTGAATATCAAAGGCAGGCTCTTATTTGGGGACATCGGGATAGCCTTTTTGTAAGATGAGAGGAAAAGGGAGGAAAACTTGGATATCTTCCCCTTGTAGGTGGGGTAAATAGCTGCTTCTAAAACTCCTTATGATGTTCTTTTCTTCTGGCTCTATCTTAGTAGAAGAATGGCATCATCCACAGCTTGGGGACCACACCAGTGGCATGATGGGTGATTGCTGGAGCCCAGTAAGAGCCAGCCTGTATTGGCACAATGTTTTCATGTTGATGTTCTTGTTTTTGTTCTGTGGCAAACGTTCAGTGGTGATGCTGGAGAAGAAAATTAAAAAACCCCTCTCTGACATTTTCATATGTAGCAGCCTTTGTTAATGGGGAAGCTATTGCTTTGTCAGTACTGGGGAGATCTCACTTGTTAAAAGCAAGTTGATGCAGAAATAACAGTAATTTATAAGCTTGAGAACTATGCCCATGTAAATTATTATCAACCTTTTGGGCTACTGCCAAATAATGAAGAAATCTAATCATTAACTGCTCGCTTGTCAGATGTCTCTACGACTAGTTTTGCTGTACGTAACTCAAGGGAACTAACAAAAGATGTGACAGACTTTCAAATAAGTTGTGCTCTTAGTCCCTAAAAACTTTCAAAATGTTTTGATACTGGGTATGCTGGCAGGATCTACCACTTCTCTGACGAGAACATGGCTGGGGAAAGTGCTGTATTTCTTGGAGATTTACTCCGTTTGGGAGGCCTGTAGCAGAAAGGGGTATGTATATGTGTGTGTAATCTGTGATTTTTTGTCTTTTAAGCTACTAAATCTGCTCTTTGCTCTATTCCCAGCAGAGCTGGCAGCATGGATTGCTTCGTGCCCTCCCATTTCAGTGCAGACTTTTGGTCATGGGGAGCTGAGCTTGTCTATGAGACTTCATGCTCGTGCTTCTCATCTGCCTCGGTGCAGTTGGGTCAGCTGAGGGGCTGGCAATTTAGGGGAGGCAGCGACATAAAACACAGTGTTTTTTTCTGCAGTGTATAGATAGTGGGAAGCAGGTAGTTGTTATAGGCTCATAAACAATTGCTGTAATTACAGTTGTGTGATGGCAAAAGGGAGAGATGCTGGTGCTTTTCCACCCTCTAACGCTTTTCTCTGCCAGTGAGGAGGTGAAGGGGACAGTGTTGTATGCGATGGACTCCTGAGGTTTGTAGCAGCTGGACCATTGGTAAGAAAAGCACTAGATGAGCTGTATGTGCATATGTTCTGAAATACTTTATCCCTGTCCCAAAATTATCATCTTCCCATGCCACGTGCTTGTAGCTTCCCTGGGATCTCAGCAGTAGCCACCAATAACTTTTGATGCTCTTTGTAAGTTCACTGCCCTAAGACCTTGCCATGGTCTTTGGTGCTGTTTGGTTTGAAGCCTTCTTCCTCCTTTCAGTTCTGCTTTTCCGAGCTGAGAGTCAGCACTGTGCGGCCAAGCGCTGTCTACAAAAATGCTCCTGATCAGCAGTGACTGCTTGGAAGATGAGCTTCTCCTGTACATACTGGGAAGTGGGGCAGAGGAGTTCAGAGTGTCCTTTCCTTGGCTCTGAGTACTTCTAGGAGATAATGGCTTTGGGTCTGGGCAGAAAGAACTCCAGATCTTCCTTGTGCTAGAGCCTGGAAAAACATTGTATTGGAGTTCTTTGTCCAAAGGCAATCTTTTTTGTGTGTGTGTATGTCTCAAAGATTAATTTTTGCTCACATCTAATGCTGTTTTGGTTTAGGTGGTTGTGCTAGAGGAAAGCTGTAACGAGCTCTCCTGCTGTGAGCAGTCATGCTCAGGCATTAGAACTCCTTTTCCTTGTCCACATCCATAGCACACTTCACGATCTGTTTTGTGGCTGCGGTGGCGGTAAGCCCAGCATCTGGATTACTCACTTTTCCACACTATCCCAGTTTCTGTACTCTCTCCTACTTTTCATTCTGCGAGAAGCTCTCATCTTCTTTTTGGGAATGCTAGTGTGGTTTGGGACCCTGGAATTGGAGCCCCTTTTGTGGGGAAGCTGAGGCTGGGTAGCTTTCTCTGTTGTGATGATTTCCTCCCTTGCTTTCCTAAATTTATGGTGTGAAACATCTACAAGGGTCGCACTGATGTTGTGCAGTGCTGCCTTTGAGGACTGTTGATACCTTTTGGGTGTTGCTCTTTCTTTGACCAGTGTCAGACCAGCACAACTGCACATCATACCCCTTCCTTTCTCCTCCATCCTTGTTTCTGCAGTAACCATCTTCCCGCTTGCCGAGGAAAAGCCGAGCTGTGGACCGAGGCAGAACGTGGGATTCTCCTATCCTGCTTTTGCTGAAATTTCCCAGCGTGGCCGTTCTGCATCCCCCTTATTGCCCCTTTAGCCCAGGTCCTGCTTGTTTCGGCTGTCTCTCCCGGATTGACCCCTGGTGCAGGGGAGAGGGATCGATATTACTGCCAGGAGCTGGAGCAGTGCTGGTGCTGGTGGGGCTGCAGGGATGCGGAGGAGGAGCGGAGCGGGGAGCTCTCATGCGTGTTGGCAGCCTCCCACCTCCCGGGCTCGTTGCTGTGCAGCTCTGGAAGGCAGCAGCCAATGGGATGCTCCAGCATCCATGTGGTTGGGCTCCGAATAATTCCCGAGGTGCCTTGTTTTCAGTCTGAAGCGTGTAACTTCTCTATTGCTGCTGCTTTTTCTTTTTTTTTTCTTTCCTTCTTCTCCTTTTTTCCTTCCCTACCTCTCCTCTCCTCCCCCCTCGGCTGTCTCATTTTGTTGTGCTGAGGAATGAGTCTCTCCTTCAAATGCTACTTGCTGCATCTCTCTCACCCACAGAGCGACTGTCCGTGGGGGTAGATTTGTCACCCTTTTGGTGCTTCGTGACTGTACCAGGTAGGGTAGGTCATGTATCTGGAGGCAAACCTGAGCTCTGGAGGCTGGTGCTTTGCCTAACCCTCTGAGCAAGCTGAAAATAGCCCTTAAAATGGGGTCATCAGCCATTTCGTATGCATGGGCTCTTCTCCAGTTACGTGTGCCAGCATAAATGCTGTACAACTGCATTTGGGGCCCCTGATGCAGGAGAGATGTTGACTAGCTGGAGGATGCTAAGGGGTTAGAACCTAACCCATGGAGGGAGAGGATGGGGAGGCTTGGGAGCTTCAGCCTGGAGAGGGAGGAGGCGTAAGGACAGCAACCTTCTCATCCCTGAAGGAGGCATTTGGAGAAGACAGCACCAGGATCTTCTATGGATAGGCATCAAGCTGCAATGGGAAACTCGTTGTGCAATCACTAATGAACGTTTTTTCTTGGTAGTGCTGAGGGCAGCTTAGGAAACCCAAGGCTTAGAGATACTTGAAACTTGCAACCCCATCTTGAAAGAGCAACCCCATCTGTTAAGTTAGCCCTCCTTCTAGTAGCTGGTTGCACTACAGTGACCTCCAGAGGTCTTTTCCAGCCTATTGTTTTCTATTGTTTTATGGAACCTGTGAAACTGAGGTTTGTTTCTGAAATCTTGTAGCAGTAACATTGACTTAGTGGAGCAAATGCTATCACACTGCAGCTTTAAATGTGGACATTTAACATTTATGGGAATTAATCTTTCAGGACTCTGCCTATTTTGAAGTTGCTGGGAGAGGAGACCAAGTGACTATGAACACTGCTTTCCCCCTTCTCCATGAGGTGATGGGTTGAAGCTGAAGGGTGCTTGGCTTTCCCAGTTGCCCACACCCCATTAGTGTGATCTCTGTTTAAAAAGCATGTCTTACATTCACGTTCTCCATATAGTCCTTTCAAAATAGTCAAGATTAACAAGTGGGTTACAATCTAACTGTGATGAAAAGCTAATCACAAATCTTCTCCACCCTCTGGGATCCCAGGAGGTTACTGGAGCAGCACACTGCCCCAGTTTTCTCTTCCTCGTGTGTGATGATAGAATATTTTTTGTTTTGTTTTGTTTGGTGTTTAAGCATGACTCTTGATAAGCTGGTTTGATAGCTGGCTGCTCTGTGTAGGACCTGCATTTGACGGATGACTTTAGAGGGGGAAAGCAACTTAAGTAGCTTAATAGGATTTAGCTCCGTCTACACTGTCCTGCCAGAGCACGTTATAAACCACTTTAGTGGGATTCCTTCTGTAAATAAAGCCATGACATCAGTGTAGGCAGAATGTCTAAGAGAGCTCTGGGAACTTTCCTGAAAAAATCGATCTCAGGATGCAGTTTGGAAGAATTGATGAATGAATGGATAGATGGATGGATGGGTGGATGCCTGTGTGGGAGCTCGAGGAATCCTTCCAGCACCACTATCACAGCAGGATCCCAGCATCTCTGAAGGAGGGCTGTGTGTGTATTTGTTTATCTATGAAATTGCATTGATTTCTAGTGGAAATGATGCATCTCTCTCTGGGAAAGCAGAGCAGCAAACAAAGAAACACCCTGTTTAGGACACAGTGGGGCAAACGCCTGCTTCTCCTGTTACCTGATGTAATTGCTATTGCAGCAAAATAGCCCCGTGTCCTATCTTGTCCCAAAACCTGGTGGTAGGGGAAGCTAAAAGTGAGGTGTATTTGTTGCTGAGTAGCTGGTGTAAACCCAGTACTTTACATTTTTTAGGCCAGTGATCCATGACAACTTCCAGCTTTGCAGGCAGACAAGCCCTAAGAGAGCTGAAGAGCTTTGCTTGGTTGAAAAGAGGCAGTTTTCCCTCTTCCCCCAACCCCATGGGGAAATGGAGAAACTGAGAAGAGCTGTTCACAGCCGGGATGTCCCCTGTAAATACACCTTGTGGCACTGTATTTGACTTGTAAATGCAAAGTTTTATAATTTATAGTTATGTCTACTGTTACCTGTTGGCCTGTTCTCATGAGTGGCCTTCAGGAGGTGAATTTAAAAAGGGGGAGCACACACTTTTTAATCAGGATGATATCTGGGCAAGCAGAAGTGGAGCGGGACACTGTGACCACTGGCCAGGATGCTGGCTCTTGAGGGGTCGCCGAGGGGCCCATCTGGGCTGCTTTAATGGAGAAAGCTGTTAAAGAAAGCATCTTTATTCAAACTGTATTTCCCTTCAGTATAGCTGCTGGAGGCCCTAATTCCCTTCTCAGCGTTTGGCGAGGAGCCTGCATGAGGCCTTGCTGAGCTCCGTGGCTTCCCTCGCACCGGCTGCAGCACTGAGCAGAGAAGTGGTTAATGATGCTCCCAGTCTTGTCAGTGGTGCAGAAACACAGGCTCCAGCTGTGACTGTGGTGGGTCTTGGCTGGCTTGGAGAGTTTTTTGATCTGCTTCCTCTGTTAGGCTCTCTATGGCTTGTTGTTTGGGGTTTTTTTTTGTTTTTTTTTTTTTCCCCCTGGATTTGAAGGTTCTCAATAGTGAATATTGGTTGTCTTTGTCCCTAAGGGTTTTTCTTGAGACCTTTTTTTTTTCTTTCCCCCTCTGTTAAAAAAGAAAAGAGGGGAAAAAAGCCCTACTCAAAAACCCCCAAAATAAAACCAAGGAAGTCTTGATATGGAAATGTTTCCTGCACATGAATGAGCCTCTTTTGGGGGAGGGAAATGTACGGCTTTAAGTTGAAGAAAGAAATTTCCTTATCCTTTTTCTTTCTTTTTTTTTTTTTTCCTGTGTGGTTTGGTTGGTTGTTTTTTTTAACCCTGAGTGTAGTAGCCTTTATTGGTCTTCAGAGAGGAAGTTTGGAGTGAATTTATGGCGAGGAGCATGGCACTTGCTTGTCTCTGGCAGTTAAACGGCACGTTTGCATTGTTTGTGCAAGGAGGTCACTTCAGGTCCACACTCAATAGATAGGTCAGAGGTCTGTGTTCCTCCTTCCCCAACTTTCAGAAGATATCCCTCTGGGATATCGCCCCTTCCCGCTTCTTCACGGCCTCTCCACACGACTGACATCCTGCATTAAAGCTGACCTCAAATACAAATTATTTTAAGGAAGATGTCACATGGAGTGGGAGCCGGAGCACAAAGGGCTGTGACTTTTTAAAGATGTAGGGCAGTTTGCCTTTGATTTTGCTCCTCATCCCCTCCCGGAGGTCGTCCATCAGGGCAACTAGACCAGTCTAATTTGCTAATGGAGCAGAAAGCGGTATTTCTCTCACCCTGGAGCAGGCTTAGTGTGTATTATGAACTACATGAATTTTTTTGCTGTGTAAACAGCCATTTCACCCACTTTAGTTGTGTGGACAAATGTTGGTAGAGCTGAGCAAGGCAAAGAATGGAAATGCAGCGCCACAACTTTGAATTTACTTGGTGATGGAAGGTTGCAGAGATGTTGTGAAGGGAATGAGGCACCAGGCATGGTCCCGTAGTGGAAACCCATGAAAGGCAGCCTGCCCTGGCTTTCCAGAATCACTTCAGTCCAAGTGTAGTGGTTAAAAATATCTTCTCTTAAAATGAACTTCTTTCATGTGGAAATTTTGGAGGCAAATTTGGAAACTCAGTGTGGGTTTTTTATCGCTTGGAGTAGACGAGAAGTGGCCATACTCGAGCTGTTTTTCTCTCAGCTGCTTTGATACGTCTGCAAGTCACGAGCTGTGGAGAGAAGATGCCAGAAAAGCACAGTGAGAGGAAGAATGCTCGTGCTGGCTGGCTGAGCTCGCATCCTGTGCCACTGAGTACGTACGCTGCTAAGAAACTTGAACCAAATCTTCGTTGCCTGGCAAAACTTCTATACTCACCCTTGTGATGCCACATTGAAATGCTGAAGACAATCCAGCAAGTTCAAATTAATGCAAAAATAGTGGTGGAAATGAGCAGAACCACATCATCTACGGCGGTTGTGCTTACGGAAACATTGCCATCCCTGCTGATGGGATGGGCTAACCGTGTTGATGGGTTGATGTTGCTTTGGGGAAAGTTTCCACAACTGGGACTAGTTTTTGTTTTCTGTTCCACTTAGGGGTGGCTCTGTCTGTTTCCATTTTCCTTCCCCTCCCTCCCCAATGCCTTGTTTATCCTCTTCCAAACAGAAAGGATGTGTGAAAACCTCTCTGGAAGCAGAGTGGTGGCTGCCTGCTAAGGTAGTAGTGCATGGTGTGTGCAGCTCATGGTGACCTCCCTGCTGTGGACAACTGAGCTGAGAGTTGAACTCAGTGTCTTCAAACTCTTCTGATTTAGCTGGCTGGTGAAAGGGGAGATGATGAAGAACCTGAATACCACATTTAATCTGACCAATTTCATGTCATTAACCCATGCTGTCCTGGAAGGGACGGGGTTTCAGTCCAACAGAGGGACAGGAGACTCGTAGATGGTGCATGTAATCACTTCTACTGAAAGATCCTATCTTTGTGGAGAACTCTCAAAATTCACAGGAGCAGTATATGAATACTTGGGTTTCAAACCGTATCTAATAAGAAACAGCAACAGCTAAAGAGAGCTGGTAGCCTGCAGTAAAGCACAGGCTCCTTGCAGCTGGAGTCCTGAAAGAAGGTCCTTGAGGTTGGCAACCACTCTGGAGCATGGTCAGCATAGATAGACTTTAAAAAAAATGCAGTGTCCTGGTGCTTTGCTTGATAATGTGTAAGGATAGGCACATAGGAGGGATAATTTTTTGCCTTTAAATGAAATGCTTTGTCTCAGAGCACACGTTGTAGGAGGGGGAAGGGAAAAAGGATGGAAATTGGATTAAGTCGCTGGGCTTCAGGCCTAAGCATTTCCTGCTTCTCTTTTTTTTTTTCCTCTTCTTTTTTCCCTTTTTTTTTCTTCTTTTTTTTTAATACACCAGTGCTGCCTAGCTCACGTGCTGGACTGGGCAAGTGTACCCTGGTCCCTGCCTCCGTGCCACAGGCAGCTTGGCAGTGCCACGTCTTGCCTTCGGGGAGCTCCAGCCCAGAGGGAGCATTCCTTGAGCTCCCGCTGCAGAGTTGGGGATGGGGAATTGTCTTGGCATGGGAATTTACACAGCCCTTGGGCTTCAGCCAGGTAAGGCAGGCAGTGCTTGCTTATTCCTGAGTGGTAGGAGCATTAAATTCATACTTCCTTTGTAGCACGGGGTTTCTTTCCATTATCCAGTTTGCTGGAAAATTACCTTGCCGAGGAGATGGTGTTTTAAGACTTTAATGGATGATACAGCTTTCTATCCGAGGAAATAAAGCTGCCTCGAAAAGACCACGAGTAGAGGAGCTGCTGTCAGATGGGAATGTGTGAGCTAATCTGTCGTGGGAAAGGAATGTCTGGTGAAATCGGGCAGATCTGCTATGGGGAAGCTCCACATGGATACAAGCGGTGCAGGACACCCACTGAATTCTTCCAGCTATTCTTTCCGTGCCCTTCCCCTCAGTATTCCAAATATTTATCTGATTTTTTTTTGCCTTTAAACAAAGTTATTAGCTCATGGTTTTAACTTTTTCCAACTGGGAAGAGTAGGAAGGAGCAAACTTCTCAAGCTGAAGGCCTGTTCCTAAGAGGATTCCTTACACATTTTGCTGGTCTGGGATCTGGGGCAAAGACCTGCATGAACACCAGTGCCTCCACAGTGTGTTTTTTAGAGCCCTGCAAGGGAATTTGCAGAATCCCCAGAAAGGAAATCCGCCTTTTCAGCGAGAATGCTCATTTGACAAGCTGCCAGTTCTGAGCTAAGCCTCATTTAATAAAGATTTAGTCTGTGGGGACCTGTCAGTGGAAACTGAATTTGGTGAGAGTGTCTCATTCTTTTCATCGCTGTAGTGCACAGAGGCTTTCAGCCAGCATTAGGGAGAAACTAGGGATAAGAACATCCAATTTAGAGGACCCCCTTACCTCTGGGAACGTTTCCTTGCTGTGTAAGATGGAGATTGCTGAGTTGGTAACAGCTAAGGGAATAAATGGATTGTTATTTGACTTCAACCCAATAGGACTCCAGTGTTCACTGCTGATTAGCGCGGCTTAGATCTGCATTTGTGGGCAGAAAAAAAAATATAAATATCCAACCCAATTGTGAAGCAAATCCTTTCTACTCCACACTTCCCATCTCTGCTTTGCGACATGAGATGATGCTCTGATGAGTTCTAGCACCTGCCCCCGTGTAACCTGTGAAAATTGAAATGTGCAGAGGAACCTGCTCTATATATTGTTTAACCAGAGCTCTCAACGCTCCGGCCGTGATTTTGTGATGCTCCTTGGTTGCTGCAATAAACCAAGTATCAGCAAGGTTGGGTCTGTTTGGCCTCTGTGCTGGTGGCTTCTGTAAGTGGGACCAAATACAAAGGCAGCGTTGGAAGTCTTTAATTATGAAATAAGGGGTCAGAATGTTAGGATGGAGGAGATGGCGATGAATCTTTAATCAGCCTCGCCTTGTTCTCAGCCCTCGCCTGCACGGGGGCACTTGAGAAATTAATCTGAATTAACTAGAGGAATAAATTCAAAGCAGATTAGTTAAACCACTTTAAATGCACTAAAGTGAATTAAACTACACTGAATTAAGGCCATTCTAGTTAAACTACATTAAAGCCCTGTGTGAACACTCGTTTGTAATTAAAGTGGCTTTAGTTCACAGCTCTAATACCAATTAACTGTGGAATGCCCGTGCCTGGGTAGCAAGCTTCAGCATTGAGGAAGGTAGCCTATTTATTTAACCATCTTGGTTAAACTGATTTGAGCTAGGAGATGTTTCAGCTGTAGATCTGTTTTGTTCTGCTGTATCTGCTCTACTGTCTTAAGGTGATTTAAAAATGAAAACAAACCAAAAAATGCATGACATAATCCTTGGCATTTTCTCTTTTCCAGAAAGGAAAGCCAACAGCTGAAAAAAAAGCTAAAGGCAAAGTGTTGGCCTATATTGCTTGCTCCAGTGTGGACTTGCCCTAAATAAATAAATATATAATATTTATATATATAATCCACCTCCCTCCCTTATAGCCTGCTTTCTCTGGGAGATGTCTGTGTAAGGAGATGAGACAGTGGAACCTGTCCTCTGTTTCCATGGTGCTCTTCCATGCTGCTTGAGGGATCCCTCGCGAAGGAGGACACATCTCAGTACCGTGGGAAAAGCCTCTTCCACGGCACGTTTCCTGCCCAGCCTTGCTCCTCTGCTGTGTGGAGCACAGTAATTGGCCTGGGAAGGCCTGTCCCCCGGGCAGAGGAGATACGGATGGTTTAGTGCTGAGATCAGCAGTGGTTTCCACATCTTCCCCCCACATTGCGTTTGCCAATACGCGGTTGGCTGCATTCCCTACCAAAGCCTGCATCCTTCTGTAGAGGCTGTGGGATGAATGACATCCTGAGATGCTTAAGTATCTCAACAAACACTGCATACAGCATTTTTCGGAAAGGAAAACTGGGTTTCTGAACACGCAGCATGTTCTGAACAAGTTGATGAATGGGTCAGAGTGTGTTCCTCGTGTTGCCAAAAGAATCAGTTTGGTAGGACGTAGTTACTTATATCTCTCTGAGTACGTAAGCTTCTTAGAGATGTCCTGAAGTCTGAAAAAAATCAACAAAAACCAACAAAAAATGGTGTAGGAAGTAGTGTAGGCATGACACTATCCCACAGCAGTTTCTTTTCTTGCTAAGAAGACTTCCGTCCTTCATGGAATAAATAGAGATGAGTGCTCCTTTGGCAGCAGCCCAGTTTGCTTCATTTGTTCTTCTGGGTGAACATTTCTCTCTTCCCACACTCCTTTAACCTCTTCTCTCTGCTTTATTATCACAATCTCAAGTCGCTGCGTGGAAATCAGGAGGAACATTAGTTGCAGATTCAGTGGAAAGCTTTCTTTTGGCAGCAGCTAACTTTAAGGTAAAACTAGGAACAGTTCTCAATCTGGCAATGATTAAGACAGCTGTGTTGTTGAGATGCTCAAAAGCTGTAGCTATTTTGTCCTGTAGGTTGAAATTATGAAGTTTTAGGATGAAAGAACTTTACAATTATTGATGGAAGATTAAAAGCAAAACTGCAGGCTTTTCAGGAACCACCTGAAGGCTTCAGCTTTGCTCTCAGGTTTCTTAATGAGGTTTTAGTGGACTTTCTAACAAGTAGTAAAACAGTAGTGCTGCCCAGAAATAGCCATCATGTGAAGAGCTGCCCGCTACCCCATGCTGCTGGTAGCACAGTTAACATCTCAAGAACAGAGCAGCTGGAAGTTGGATAGATTGAGATTGGTAAAACTTGTTTTCAATAAACATATGGATTATTTTGAGCCCACGTGTATTCAGAATCATCTTTATAAACCTGTTCTGCTGCCAGATCTTCTTGTGCCAAGTCACCTTCATGGTGGAGGGGAGATGGTGGTGTGAGGAGGTGTCTGTCCCTAAGTCAACACTCCTCAAGTGGTGAACAAACAGCACTTACAGCTGTGTTAAACCTTGGCACTTTGGTGAATGCGACCCAACACTTACCTCCTGCGTTGCAGTGCTTTGTGGCTCTATTTAGGCCTTCCCTTCTAAGGAAACATACTCAAATATATCTTTAATCTCCTTTTCTTGTGTTATCTATTGCTTATTTCTCTTTGTGACTGCATATGTAGGATGGGGTGGAGTATACATCGCCTTACAGGCAGTTTTAGCAGCTAAAATTAGCCTTGTAGGACCACAGTGATCAGAGAGATGTTCAGGTAACGGATGCTGTGGGTTGCAGTTTGGAACTCGCAGTCTGAGAACTGAAACCAACTGTTTTGTGTGGAAACTTTTCATCCAGTAGACAAATATATTGGTTCAATTGATCCACGGTAATATAGGAGATAGTCTTGGAGACCAAGGATTGTGTTAACTGAAGGCTGATCTACATATATAGGTGTGATATTGGCACCTATGGGTACCCTTAAACCATGTAGAAGAGTTAACCAGCCCTGGGTATATTTGCAGGAGATATTTTTGCTGTACCCTGTGATGGTGCCCCTCTCTGTGCACAGGAGCCTAAGTATTTTCTGCTCCTTTTTTTGGCTTCTTACTCCCAGTGAGGGAGTAAATACCATGAATCCTGGCAACCATACTAGAGTTGAGAAAGGCTCTTAGCAGTGCAGCAGGCTGGCAAGCACCATCTCTGCAGAAAACTGAGTGTATTCAGGTTTCAGGGTGCTTTTCCAAGCTAGTGATGCTGTTCATGGTTACTTCCCTGTGTATGGTTATTTCACTTTTATTTTGAAAGTGCTTCCTAACACTGGAGCTTTGTCTCCTGCCAGTCTGGCTGATACCACTTGGATTTACGCTCATTTTCAGGGACTGCTCTGTCTCCACTTCTGCCATTAGTGTCAGCACGGTGGTAAAATGTTGCTTCTCCAAGTTGTCTCCATTTTCCTGTAAGGGCAGTTCATGCATCATTTGCTATAGAGGTTCTGATAGCTCAGCAAATGTTCGAAGACGAATTGATGCTCTTTTGTGGCAAAAGGCCCAGTGCATAATTTTACATTTACTCAGGATAACGTGGCCTTGGATAACCGAGTCCCAGATTTACTGTTGCAGGATAGAGTGTCTGAGGGTTTATCCAGCCCCAACCCCCCCCCTTTTTTTTTTTTTTAAAATACTGTCATTTAATCCTGACAAGCAGGCACAGACATATCTTTGGTTGTGACCAGGCTTTCACTGCCGGCCAGTCTCTGGGTCCTAAACTGACTCATCAGTCAGAAAGATTAATAACAACTCTGCTGAATGATTTCACTTGTTGTCATGGCACATATCCATTAATGGAAAACAAATATTCTCTGGAAAATGAAACCCAGATCGTGGTGTAGTGGCCAGCCAAGTCCTTTTTGGCCAGATGCATAAAAACAAGCGTATATTAAGTGTCAAGAACTTCAGGTTGATGCTGCATGGCAGACTTTAGTTTTGGGGGTTGTTTTTCTCTTTTCAGTATTTCTTTTTTCCTTTTTCTTTTTTTTCCCTTACATCTGGAGCTGCAGTGTGAATTTTTTTATAGATAAAGAGTCACTGGGAGGATGCTTTCAGCTGGGTTCATCTTTCCAGCAGCAGTGCCTTTTAGCGTGTGCAGGAGGGTTGAGGGTGTAAAGAAAGAAGTGCAGGCGAGCAGCGCAGGAAAGCTTTGCATTGCAGCAGCCTGACGTGTTTAAAAAATAAAGAAGATCCCCGAGGAGCTTTGGTATGCCAAATGTGTTAGTTAAATTAGTATTGAGTGCTCGTACATGGCAGGCCTTCAGAAGTGGGAGAAGAACGTGGGGCTCCGAGCGCAGCTTCCCTCTTGATGGCCCCTTTCTGCTGGGGATCTCAAACGGCGCACACACCATCTGGTGTAATCACAGGCAAAGGGGAAGGGGCTTTTTCCTTTTCCAGCTCCACTTTTCTCTGTTAAAGACCCCAAAGTTTGCTTTATACAATGAGGAGTGAGTTTCTGCTGCGTAGTTTGGGGTAGCATCACCTGTGAGCTCCCCACAGCCCTGAGTGGGTTTCCAAAGCTGGGGGCAGCGCCTGGCTGCCTGGAGGATCTGTGAGGCAGCAGTTGGGTTTAATTAGCCTGAATCTCGTTATGTGGCTGATGGGCCCTGCAGCCTCTGCACGCTGACGTGTGCTTGGCTGGGAATTACCTTTGTGGGGCTGGTGAAGTTTGCCAGGGTAATAACTCAGCGGGGAGTACCTGTGGAGCAAACTGGGGAGGGGGAGAAAGGGGAAGAAAAACCTACAACGAGCGAAGTTCCCCCCAGACCCTGTTAGAAGCAACCATTGCTTTTGTTGAGAATCTTACTTTAATCACAGCATTCTTTGTTTTATTTCTTTGACCAGGAGGAAGTTAGTGTTTCAATCAGGAGGAAGCATCCAAATGTTCTTTAAGGACTTTTCTGTATGGGGAGGAAAGGAGATACTGGTTTTACAAACCCAAACCTTTTGTTTTAGGTCTGCTGATACGGATCTGCCTTCCTGATATTGGGGAGCAGTAAGTGGCTTAGGCCCTTTCCAGATATTTAAGTAATTTCTAGTAAATTGGCATTCGTCACCACTACCAAGGGTTTATCCAAAAAACCCTTATGGCTAAAATAACATCCTTTTTGCTTGATTCATTCCTGTGGGAAAGTGTGGCTGGGTTTGGTGATAGAGTAGAATTTTAAATTTTTTTTAATTATTGTTCTACTTCACAACTTTGTTTTGTGTTTTGGGGTTTCACTCAGGATTTTCCACATAAAAGGAAATTGTAATGGGGTTAAATGAAACTGGAATGGAATTAAACACTTACTGTTTCCCTTTCCTCCCAGAAACATCTGACTAGAAGTAGGTAAAACACAAAAATTCAGCTTGTGATGCCTTCAAGCTGGGGCGTCTGTAGCATCCGTGTCTGTTGTACCTATAGATGTGGATGGTATGTGGAGGGATTTAGCATTTATTCGAGGTCTACCTTGAACAGAAGCCTTGCATGGGGACTCATTTTCATTTTTTTTAAATCAATCTCAGGCATGTATAATAAATTCCACCCCCTTTCAAACCCACTCATGCACTTGGATTTCTAATGAATAAGCCTGCATGTTTATTCATGAAGATTAAACAACTGTACAGATAGAGGCAGCTGGCTGAACTATATTTATTTATTATTTTTTTTTTCTCTTTAAATCTGCTGACCTCTGATCAGGAGTAAAGAGGAAACCCTCCCCAATTCACTTAGGCTGTTTGCAGGCTGGAACAGGGAAAATGGTTCAGCTGTTTCCTGCTTAGGTACAGAATGTGGTTTCATCAAGTGGGATGCAGAAAATGGGACTAAAACCCTCCTGTTTATAGTTTAAAATAAAAAATATACAAAACCCACAAAACTAACTTATTTTCAAGGTAATGCTTTTGGTGCTGTCTTCTTGCAGAGTCCTCAAACATCTGGACCCTGAGTCACAACCCTGCCTGAGTCAGATGTGACACCCATCTCTCTTTTCCCAGGCCCTGTTGCTGTTGGGTGGCATCGCTCTTTCCTGCCTCGCGCTGGACCTGCTCTTCCTCCTCTTCTACTCCTTCTGGCTGTGCTGCCGCCATCGGAAGAGCGAAGAACATCTCAATGCTGACTGCTGCTGCACGGCCTGGTGTGTCATCATCGCAACCCTGGTGTGCAGGTATGGCTCGTGCCCGGCAGGGACCTTCCCTGGTACTTGGGGTGGCACATCCCGTGCGTGCATTTTTACACTTGTTAACTACCTGTCTGTAGTTAGTCCATGTAGGCAGTAATCCCTCTTTCCATCCAGTATGTATGTTTTAAATATCATAAAATCATAGAATGNGACCCATTCCAACAAGTCCATGTCCTTTCTTTATTGAGGACTCCAGAGCTGGACACAGGACTCCAGGTGGGGTTTCATGAGCGCAGAGTAGAGAGGGAAATATCTGTAATGTATTTTCTTCCTTTCTTACGCTTGCTGAACTGCCTAATGGTTTTATCTGAAAATGAATAGCTATTGTCCTGCTCTTTGCTACTTCACAAGTGGTAAATCAAGGACACTGTGTCCTCAGAAGCTTATCGCTCCAATAGGATGGATACAGTTGAAATACTTATCAGGTCTAGGTGGAGATATCTTAGAACATGGTGTCCAAGAAGAATTACTCTGTGGGGGAATACATCAGGAAGAAAAAGGCACATACTGTTCTTTTGGGTTTGAAAGTATTGGTGTTTGACTGGAGTTGACTGGTGTTTGGTGGTCAGATTTTGCAGCCTGTGTAAGGCGTTGCTGCATTTCATGAGCTGTGTGAATGTTCCATCTCCAAGGGTTGTTAGTAATGCTGCTAGTGTCAGCAAAGTTTCACGCTGTGACTGAGCAATAGAAGGCTTTTGGAGGTGAGGTGAAAAGAAGGGTTGCTGAAAACAAGAAAAATTAAATAATTGGTGGAGAACATGGGCAGAAAATGTTAAAAGGAGAGAATTTACATTTTGTCTGCGTTGTGGGTGGTGTTTTTTTGGTCAACAGGTAAGTATCCCATTTCCTAGAAAGTTAATGGTGGGGGCATCTTGAAAGCAGGGACGTGTTTGCAAACTTCTGGAAGGAGCCTTGGACTTAGTTTGTTTTGACTTGGGCAGAATGAATACTCGGAGCTTCATGGATGCGTGCACTGCATTTCTCACCAATTCCAAACACCATCCTACTCTTCCCCAAGGCTCCAGGTGATCTTAGTGGCCCCTCTGCAGGGCTGGGAGGAGTCCCCTGGTGGAAAAGAGATAAGGAAGCAATTGTATTTTGCAGTGTCCCATGGCTCACTCTTTGTATTAACCTCCTGATAGTTGGTGGATCCGGTACATGATAATTTCTGGAGGAGAGTGTGTTCCTTGAAGGCTTACCTCTTCAAGGGCTAAATTGTGCTACTAATGCATTTGCATATTTGTTCTTCTGAGGCACACACACTTAAGAGAATAGAAAACCCCTGAAGTACTGGAACAAATGCTACAGAGCAGACATTATATTGTGAGTTTAGCAGCTGGGGATGAATTTGCCTGTAGAGTGGTGAGGAGGAGAGTTGCTTGTGCTCACAGACACTGCCGTCTTTGCAGGGAGCTTGTCCGTGCTTTCTTGACAGCAAATAGGTGCCTGGAATGAGAAGGCAAACTAGAAAACAACTTGCAAAGAAGAAATCTCAGCCTCAGTCACCTTTCCTTTTAGTGATCTCAAGAGCTTCAGCTGCATCCATTCCAATCCACTGAAGGTGCTGTGGTCCTAGCACTTTCTTACAGAAGCTCTAACTGATGCTGTTTATACTTGTGCTGCTGCTACAGGCTCTCGTTAGCTGTTGTTACACAGCATGTGTGTCCAGGACAGCTGCTGCAGAGTACTGTAGTTGTTTGTTTTCAGTTGTTGGAAAGGTGAGAAGAGGTATTCTGCACATCTCCCAGAGCGTGCATGAGACAATTTAAAGTTGGAAGGTCAGCACAGACATTCTGGTGAACTTGGTGCGACTCCCAGTCAAGTCTGCAAGCTGGAAAACTGCTTAGATTCCTCAAAGTGTGAACCATTGGCTTTCACTCCTGGTGTACCATTTCATTTTGGAAGTACTACATGCAGGAGCATCCTTAAAACTAAAATTCTACCTGAATCCAGTGATACTGGATGAATATTTGTCTTGACCTTTTTAGATTGAGTTTCAAGACTGCACTCTGAGGTTGGCTCTCTTGAACAACAGCAGGTTGGTGCCATCAGCGGTGAGCGGAACCGCTGCTCTCCTGCAAAGCCGAGGTGGGTTTTTCTGCCCCTCTGAGAGCAGCTGGATGTGATGGTGCACTTGAATCGGTGCCTTTTGGCACTCTGAGCTCAGTGTCTGGCTGGGAATGCAGATACAGCTTCCGACACACAAGGAATCTCATCTGTGCTGGCGGGAAGTCCCAGCTAGATACCAATAGTTAGGATATATCCAGTGGACTAATCTTTATCCTAGCTGTGCAGTACATGTGACACAAGTGCCAGACCAGCAGATGCTGTTGTGTTTGAGTGATGGGGAATAAGGCTATTCCAAATGCCTGCCTGACAGTAGGCTGACCTGGAGGGAGTTTGCACAACCATATGTGAGAGGAGAGAAATAGTTTGGATGGTGACACAGCGAGAGGTTCCAAACAGCAACTGATCTGTCTGAGTACCATAAAGTGGGCTATTGTCTCCTTAGCTGAGAAGTATTTAACTCTAGTTAAGTCCAACCATCCCTAGTAGATGCTTATCTAGGTGGTACTTAATCCCAGGGGCTGTTTGTTCTGTGAATCCTGCTGACTACTATGGATCACTGTTCCCTAATGACTTGATGTTTCCTGCTGAGCAAAGAGGGGAACACTGAGCCAGCAGGAAGGCATAACTGGTTAACAGGACCAACCAAGTGTCTCCCTAATCAGTCCTCCCAGTTGCTCTAACCACAAAGCTGCAGGAATGATTTGCCTAGATTATTCCTTGAATATTTAGTTCATTTCTAGTCCTTTCCATTTTGATTGGTTTCTCTGTATGGTGAGTTTTCTTATAAATCACCTCATCCACCAGTTAGGTGACCCTGACCCTCCCAGAAGGGAGCTCAGCTCTGAAGGGGGGTAGGAAGCTTCATGGAAAAGGTACTGGAAAAAAATGGGTACAAATAGCTGGTGAAAGCTTGCTTTCTCAAGTGTCAGTAATAGCACTTTCCCCCGGCGTGAAAGTGCAAGGTGGTAATTAGACAGACAAATTAACATTTCTCCTGAGAACATGGAGTCTAAAAAGGGCTCTCCTTATGAAGTTCCTGTAATTAAAGCTGACTTGGTGCAGTTAGATTATTCATTTCTAAGGATGTGATGTGAATGGCTAGTGTTCATCTTTTCAGAGTGGTAACTGGGTACCTGGAGGGGTTTTCACTGTGTGCCTGGGTATCACAGCGGGAGGATCTCTTCACCAGAAGGCACGTATATGCTGTCTTTATCAGATTAATACTCTGCTGTTCATCTATACCCTGTATAATCCAGGAAAGGTGGTTTTCTTTGCAGGTCATTTTACAAGCTAATTCAAAATGACACTTGATTATTCTCTTCTGGTTCTGTATCAAGTGTTGTCTTAAGCCCACATGACTCTTGCCTAAAAAAAAAACAGGAAAACCATGCTCCAGATTTTCATTTCTTGAAAATGAATGTTGGTATAACCTCCTGTGTTTCTCTTGTGTGTTTCTGTGAGTGTGTGTCAGTGGAGTGCAGCATTTTCTTGACTTAACCTAAGTGAGTTTCCTAAAACATGCCAAAATGACTGAAAAGTCAAGTGGCTTTTTAAACGCAGTATTGGACAGCAGGAGCAACTTTTTAAATGGCTGAGGAAAGCTTGGAAGATTGATTTTTAAGATATTTATTCAAAAATGCTAGTAAGAATGAAGGTGAGGAGATGTGGGGGTAGTGGAAGCAACAGGAGGCTGACAAAGGTAAGTTTGGGAGGAAGAAGTGAGGATGGGATGGTGTGGATTCAGGAGAGGAGAGGTGTGTGTGTGCTGGGGAGGGGAGTGTGACAGAAGCCAGAATAGCAGAGGAGGAGATGACTTTCCTATAGAAGCGTTGAAAATGCGTTGGAGTATCTTCCAGAGGGTGCTAGGATGGGAAAAAAAAAAAAAAGGGCTGTGTCATTCAGGAATGCTGTTCTTGGATCCACACTGCGTGACAGAAATGAAGGCTTCCCCCATTGGGTGATGTTTTTGGCATCCTGTGCTGGGAGATGGGTCTGCTGTATCTTAGGCTGCAGGAGGAGCCTCCCGAGCTTTGTGCAAGGAGCCCCGTGATTTCTCCTGACCTCCAGGACTTACGCTGTTGGGTCAAGATGAGTTGATCTATTTTTACTTGAAAAGAAAGCGCTTAAATAGAAGGAGCCCCTCTGTTTGCCTTTAATCATGTAAAAGGTAGTTAAAAACCTAGGGCAAATCCTTAAATCTGCTTTAAACAATAGCAACTTCTACCAGAGTGTGTAGGCAGGGATTTGAAACAACTGTTGGATTTAAATGAAGCCAAATGCAAACAGAAAATCAAACAGTGGTGGTTCCCTCCTCTTCCCCCGCTGCCCCTCGGCTCTGCCCCCTCCTCAGTCCCAGCGTTGGTCCAGGCAGTTGCCTCCAGCCTGGATTTTGGGGTTTCAGGGATGGATTCCTTCCCTCTCTAGCATGGGAGAAAGGGGAAATGCCACGAAATTGTAGGGCTTGCTCCTGGGAGAAGGACTGGCTGTGTGAGTGGCTCTTTGCTGGCTACAAGGTGTGGATGCAGAGCTGGGCAGTAATGGAATAATGAATGCTTTATGCATAGTTTCCAGTGAAATGTGTGATGCACGTGTCCAGAGGTGTTTGTAACTTGAATTAAGTGGCTTTTATCCCAGTTCCTGCCACTCTGGTGTTTTATTTCACAGTGACTGGCTGGATGGGAAGTCTATGAGGATGGCTGCTGGGGTGGCTTCTGCCATGCGTGGGCTAACGAGGTTCAAGTCACTTACCTGTAATTACTAGCCCTTTGTAAATTATATCTTTGAGTTAAACTGGTTAATTTACCAAGCTGTGCTGCCTCTTTAAGGACCCGATGACTGCTGCTCCTTCAAAGTGCTGTTTCTGAGTCTTTTCCACCAAAACAGCACTGCTGTGCTGGGAATACTGAGAGCCAAGCAGCAGGTTTTGGGCACTCACCAAGCCTTTGCTGAAAGAGGAGGCTTCTAGTTAGCTGTAACAGCCTGAATAAAAACCTCTCGCTAATTAAAGGGGTCAGATCTACATATTCAATGGCGAGAATGTTCTGGAATTTATTTAGTGGCAGCAACTCTTAAAGGTTTCTGCTGCTCAGGAGAGTGAAAGGGTCTCTGTGAATTTTTTTGCTCTGATAAGGCAAGGGGATATTAATGCCAGAGGTTTGCAGTTGCCACGATGGGATGCTGAGTTCCCTTATCCTGGGTGTAGCTCTGGATCTGTAATCTCTGTAGTTGGAAGGGAGGGGTATGTGTGTGGGATTTTGTTGGGTTTGGGGTTTTTTTTTATCCCTTCCACCCCCGGGCATCCTAGGCATGCGTTATCAAGCTCTGATAGTAGCTGCAGCTCGGGAGGAATGCAGAGGGCTTTTCTAGCTTTAATTATTAGCATCATTTGCATTAGGAAAATGTTTGAGGAATGGTGTTCATGAAGAAAGAGGCCCGTTTCTTGTATTAACACTAAATATTAAGAGCTACAAACCTGCTGCCTTTCTGTATATGAGGCAGGCTGACTGCTGTCCCTAGAAGACCCTTCAGCAGAGGCTTTTGTGGGCCAAGCACTCTATAATTTATGGAGATTCAATTGTTGGGAAAAAAATGAGGCTGACACAGATTTTCGTAGTGGATCCACTTCCAGTGCGTGTTCTTCTCTTCTATTTCTTGCATGGATCAGGAGAAAATAGAAATGCAACCGGGTGAACTACATTGTTCTCTTTGCTTGTTCTGAAGAGGGTGAGACCAGGAAAAGATGGAAGGATGGTGTTCCTGCAGGAGAGGAAGGGGACCAGAATCAGTCATTTGGGCTACAGATTGATGTTTTGGGCTACAGGTCGATGTGCAAGGGTCTCTTATGTAGAGAAAGCCTGCTCTGACCTGCCTGCTGGGGTTCATTTCCAAGCAGAGTGGTGTTGGTGGTGAAGAATGCCCAATGTCCTTCAGTGACCCTTCTTATTAAACAAAGGCGCTACCCTTACTTGTTCTGGAAGCTGTTGTTTGGCTCGGTTCCTTCCTCTTTTATTCCTGCTTCAAATGAACTCTGTGAGGGTAGTGCTATAACCCAAGCATGAGCTTGTTGTGAAGAAACTAAATGTTTCATCCAGAATTACTTTAGATTTACACCACCACCACCTTCCTTTCCACAAGCACAACGTTGGTGTCTTGAGAACCTTCCCAGAAAAGAATCTGGGTACTCTGAAGCTAAATAAGACACAAGAATGGGAAAACTGAGTCTTGGTAATGTTTGTTGTGCCTGTAATGTCCTGATTTTAGTTGTGTGACCCCTTCACCACTTTTTTCCTCCTCTATTGTTAGGAAAAATGGTCTTGGGAAGAGGAACTGAGAGTTCCTGCAGCGATGTCTTAATAGAAGAGGTATTGCTGACTTGCCTGAGATAATCTCCTGGTTGCAACTCGTTGACAGGATCTTCCTCCTTTAAGTGAGGCTTAAGTTAATATGGTGTACTTCATAATTGGGGCAGACTGATACGTGTGGACAGTTATGGCAAATCAGCTGCTAGGTGGTAATTTGCTAAGCAGCTGGAGTTGAATTGTATCTGCAAGCTTGAAATTCACTTGCTTTAAAAATAAATAAGCCTCTTGTCCCAGTAAGTTATTAAACCTTCCTTCCCAGTACTCTAAATCAGCGCGACACAAATGCTTCTAATGGGAAGATAAATCAAGATAGATGAAGCTCATAGATATTTCTCTATGTAGAGAAGAAGGCATGGAAATAATGTGTCTAGAGGAACCACCACCATTGGGAAACGGTCAATACAAGCTCTTTGTGCCACGAAACAACCTGTAGTTTGTGTCCAGAGAAGGCAGGTGTCTCCTGACACAGCAGTGGTGGCACTTGCAGGAGCCACGGGAGAGCCACTTGGCTGGCTGGATTTCTGGTTGCCCATGGCTAGATCTGAACTCTCCTTATTTTACCATTGGTGAAATATATATGTGTGAGCAGCAGGTCACGGGAGGGGATTCTCCCCCTCTGCTCTGCACTTGTGAGACCCCACCTGGAGCACTGTGTCCAGCTCTGGAGTCCTCAACAGAGAAAGGACATGGAACTGTTGGAACAGGTCCAGCGCAGGGCCACCAAGATGATTAGAGGGATGGAGCACCTCTGCTGTGAGGACAGGCTGAGAGAGCTGGGGCTGTTCAGCCTGGAGAAGAGAAGGCTCCGGGGAGACCCGAGAGCAGCCTTCCAGGATCTGAAGGGAGCTCCAGGAGAGCTGGGGAGGGACTCTTTGTCAGGAAGTCTAGTGACAGGACGAGGGGTAATGGTTTTAAATTGGAAGAGGGGAGATTTAGATGAGATATTAGGAAGAAGTTCTTTGCTGTGAGGGTGGTGAGGCACTGGAACAGGTTGCCCAGGGAAGTTTTTGATGCCCCATGCCTGGAAGTGTTTAAGGCCAGGCTAGATGGGGCTTGGAGCAACCTGCTCTAGGGAGAGGTGTCCTTGCCCATGGCAGGGGGGTTGGAACTTGATGATCTTTAAGGTCCCTTCCAACTCTGACCATTCTATGATTCTATGATTCTGTGTTGAGAAAGGATGGTGCTCCACTGACCGTTGTATGGATGCTATTCAGAGAACTGGTGGCTGTGTGGAAAACATGGTTGTGAATGTTTTCAGGTAGATTTTTTCAGTGGTTGCTGAGGAGCATGACTACCCCAACTGTCTTGTGACTACAAAGGGTGCTGTAGCAAGAAACCCTGCATTACACAGCTTGCCTTTTTGCTTCAACTCTCCCCTTTCTTGCTTTCTTTCTCTGCAGTGCTGGAATTGCCGTTGGCTTCTATGGGAATGGAGAGACCAGTGATGGCATCCACCGGCTGACATACTCGCTACGCCACGCGAACCGCACCGTGGCAGGTGTCCAAGACCGGGTAAGCACCAGGGGAAAACACACTAGGAAATGGGGAATGTGGGAACGAGCAGACTTGCTCAGCACCTCTTCCCTTGAATCTGGTTGTGCTTGTGTCTCCTCTTCCTTTTCGTTAGTCTCTGGGCTTAGAGATGTGCTAAAACTTCCATTAATGGAAGTGGTGCTTTCTTCAGCTCTTCTAAAAATATCAAAGCAAACACAGCTTGTTAAGTGAAGTCTTCTCTTTGCTAGGTCTAAAAACAGCTTCTGATCAAATCTCTTCCACACCCGGAAGAGGAGGCAGGCCAAAGCAGACAAGTCTCTTAGTAAAATCTATCATTTTAGGAGAATTGCTTGTTGCTGTGCTACCTCTATAATTCTGTGGTATTGTTCAGCAGCCCTGATGGCTGCAAAATGTGTACCTGTGTTAAAGGCTGCACTGCTTGCAGAAAAAAAAATCTACTTTATAGATGCTTATAAGTTGCTCTTGAAGGGTAAGCAATCTGAGCCTCTTAAGACTTGGAAGCTGTCTGTAACTTACAAGGAAGGATGAATCCTCTTTTACTTCCTTGGCTTCCTGCCCTTCAATTTTTTATTTTTATTTTTTTGTTTTTTGTTTTTCTTCCCTTTTTCTTTCCCATCCTGTAGGTCCTAGATACTGCAGTGGCCCTGAACCAAACAGTGGAGCCAAACTTGCTCATCCTGGAGGGTATGTTTGCCAAGCAGACAGACTACCTGCACGTTGTCCAGAAACTACAAGGTCTCTTGGATGATCTGGTCAGGCAAACAACTGAGATTCCCTTTTGGAAGAATGAAGAGCTGTCTCTGGAGGAGCTGGCAATTCAGATTGACCTCTATGACTGGTACAGGTGTGTATCATGCAGTAGCATAGTGATTGTAGCATCTGTTTTGGTTTGTTTTGCAGCAATAATGTGCGTGTTCTGGGTGGCTGAGCCAAAGACTGTATATATCGCTGCAGATGCTTTTGGCCCACTGAGCTGATGTGTTTCTTACAGCAAAATTGCATCCTGTTTAAATCAAAATGCATTAAAACAACATTTTTCTTAACTGTGTGTTACTAGCTAAAGGGAAACTTCTCAAAGCATGAATTCTGTAGCTCATGTTCTAACTGTAGAAGAAAAGAGCCACAGAGAGAGCTGCTCTTGTGTCCTAATGAGTGCATTGTAGTTGTCTGACACATTAACTAAATAGAGTGGAAAACTGAACTAGTTCCATATGTTAACACCGTACCCTTACATTCCTTTTTATTAAACTTCTTCAATAAAAGATTGCATCCAGTGTATTCCACAAAAGAAAACCTCTTTCCACACATGTGGAGTAACGGAAACATTTTCTAACAAATGTCAGGGAAGTTCAAGAAGCTGCAGTGCCTGTTCTTCACCTGGTGGCATCCCATTGTATTCTCAACAACTGTGGATGCTGTGTGTGTTGTGTAAATGCTTTTACCTCCCTTGACTGCAGACTCAGCAAATATCCAGGGCTATATTTTTCCATAAATCACACCAGCTTCTTGATCTGTGCCTTTTATACACCAGTTTTGCTTTGCAGACTATGTGTTGGGGTGGTTTTTGTTTTGCTGCAGGTGGCTGGGATACCTGGGCCTGCTCCTGTTCCACGTCCTGATATGTTTGCTGGTGCTCTTTGGGCTCATTAGAAACTCCAGGGCCATTCTTATGGGGTAAGTCCTGACCCAGGCACAGTGCATGAAAGAAGGTGAGCTAAATGCAAGCGTTTGCTGGTTTAAACCTCTAGACTCTTGTCAGTTGATTTCAGGAACTTCAGGGAATCAACAAATTTACCTCTCAGCGTAGAGAGACTTTGTGGAGTGTAGCCCTGTGGGCAGGATTAGGGTGACATGAGAGATGTTCACAGGAAGGTTCTTGAGCTGTAAAACGTGATGGTACTGGTGTCCATCCAAGGACACCAAAGGAACTCACCTGGGCAGCCTGCCTTTCTCTGGGTAGCATTGGTAGCCTCTTTGCTGGGAGACAGCAATGTGAAAATCCTCCCTTAAATTTCCAGGCTTTAAAAAATCTCCCTTTAACCTTTTAGAGATGTGAAGACATGTGCTAATGGATGATAAGCATTGCATGTACCTACACACCCTGGTAGCCTGCCTTTTGTGTCACGATCTGCTCTTGTTTACCTTTGGCTGTCACACCTGAAGAAATGTTAAACTGAGAACAAGCAGTGGTTTGTGCAGTTATGAGGAGGAGTCCTGTTGCCATGATACTGAGATATTAATGCATGTCTAGTTCTAAAAAGCACTGCAAATGCTGCCATGCTCAGGCCCCATTATAAAGAAAAAAATAATATTCCTCTCCCTATCTTGTCACTTGGTTTAGCTTGGAATATTTGGCAAAGATGCTGGTATCATAAACACGGTGACAGTTTGACAACTGCCATGGCCAAGAGTTTATCCTGGTACGTGGTGATGCCGTTAATAATGGGAATGCATATTCAGAAGTATTGTTTGCCAGATGACTTCATACCTGGCAGGTTACACAGACAAAAGTCCAAGTGAATGCACAGATGGCAAACCCAGGGTTGAAATTAGAATCTCATTCTCTGTTCGCCAGAAGTTCATATTAAGGCATTCCCCAAAGGAAGCACGTGGCAAGTGGGTCACAGCCAAGGAAGATGGTGAAATGCCAGTTTTAGATCCTTCAGCCAACCAATCAGTTACCGACCCAGTCATCTTCATTTAAAGCAAACCAGCAAATGTGTCTTATTGAATTGATTACCGTGTTCAGCTGGAGGCACCAAGCCGTGTTGTCCTTATGTCACAAAACCACAGAACCTTGCGGATCCGTGGCTGATAGTTTTTGCATCCATTTGGAAAAAGCACAGTGAAGTGTCTTTAGCCATCTTATTCCAGGGTGCTGCACAGGGGTCAGGCTGCTGAAGCTCCATTATTTCTGCAAGATGACTCACAGATCCATTCACAGAATAGGGATTATGCAGAATTAAAATACATTTGTAAGCTGAAGGATAAGTCCTTTTAAATGTAGACCTGTAGATTTTTTAAAAGCTTTAGTCTTCAGTGACTCAAATGTCTCAGAAAAGACATATGTCCATTCCTCACAGAGATGCTTGAACTGGGTTTGAATTAAGAATATCTTGGTTATGAGCAGGGTTTTGTTTTGTTTTCCTGTATTTCAAAGCCTGAAGGAAAACGCACCCCAGAGAGAGCAAGCCGGTGTCCCTTTATTTTGAAGACAGGGATCTATGAAATGAAACTCCTTATTAGTCTGCATCCCCATACCTGAGGGAGCCGAGGAGCACTTTTGCCTAAGTATCTGTTGCTCTCACGCTGACAGCAAAGGTGAAGAGCTAATGTGCTGGCTGGGGAAGTGCAAAAGCCTTCTCCACCACATGTGCTAGCTGAATGTCACCAAGACCACTGCTCTGTCATCCCTCTGCCTCGTCTGCTTGATAGCAGACACTTCCCACTATTTCTGTTGGTAATGAGGTCCAGCTGTCAGAAGAAAACCTTTAAATCTGTGCAGACATGCACTCGCAGGGCTGTGGTGGGCATCAGAACTGTTGCTCTGAACTGTTTGCCCGCAGGTGACAGTCTCTCTTCTGGAGCTCCATGGGGTGCTCGGGTGCTGTTTGAGGTGCACACATCCTGGAACCAAAGCCAGGGTGTCCTCCCACAGGCTGAGTGTTCCCTCCCACCCTCTGTAGCTGTGCAGTGTTGCACTTTAACTCATTTATTCTAGAAACAGGATGGATTTGTCCAATTTTGTGTGGGTATGTTTTTGGGGACTTTTTTATATGAGATACTTTCCTTTGAGCATCTTTGGAGCAGCTTTGGAAATGAAGGGATTGTTGTCATCCATCTGCCAATCTGCCTTCCCAACAGCTGCCCCTCTGTCTCTGGCTTCCCTGCTAGAAGAAGGGCAAGATTTTCCTTCCACCCTCTTCTTCCTTTTCCTCTGGCCCCAGGGCCAGATAATGTTGGAACCAACAATGGGACGTAAACTTCTCTGGTGGCTGCTGTCCCAACATGTAAAATTGAATGGCTTATCTGAAGATAACTGGTTGGTAATTTCTTGGGTTTGGTAATTGCTTTCGACTCCACATAATACATCTTGTGACAGGATCTGCTTGAACTCAGAGCTCCTACATCTGCCATCTGTCTGTCTCCCACAGGGTGTGCTTGCTGGGGGTGTTTGCCCTGATTGTCAGCTGGGGATCCCTGGGTCTGGAGCTGGCTGTGGCGGTGGTAAGTGGCTCCCATCCAAGTCCCGTCCACCCTTTGCTGCAGGTTTATCTGACACAAAATGAACGTTACACTGTGCCTGTTTCATAGCACATCTTGGTCAAAGTAGTGGTCCTAGCAATTGTGCATCCATGAAAAAGTACAGAGCTGCTCCTCCCCCCTTTGTGGTGTGGTGAGAGCCAGTGCTCCAGCGCTGGTGGAGAGGATCATAGAATCATAGAATGGTTAGAGTTGGAAGGGACCTTAAAGATCATCAAGTTCCAACCCCCCTGCCATGGGCAGGGACACCTCTCCCTGGAGCAGGTTGCTCCAAGCCCCATCCAACCTGGCCTTAAACAATTCCAGGGATGGGGCATCAACAACTTCCCTGGGCAACCTGTTCCAGTGCCTCACCACCCTCACAGTAAAGAACTTCTTCCTAATATCTCATCTAAATCTCCCCTCTGCCAATTTAAAACCATTCCCCCTCATCCTGTCACTAGACTTCCTGACCAAGAGTCCCTCCCCAGCTCTCCTGTAGGCTCCCTTCAGATCCTGGAAGGCTGCTCTCAGGTCTCCCCGGAGCCTTCTCTTCTCCAGGCTGAACAGTCCCAGCTCTCTCAGCCTGTCCTCATAGGAGAGGAAGATAAGAGTCTTCAACATCTGAAACGTCCCTGTAGCAAAAGGTTCCCTGATGTTAACCTGGCTCAACTGCTCTTTAATACGAGCATCCTTTGATGTTCCTTTTCCCTTTTCTCTTGCATCTATCTAGGGTTCCAGTGACTTCTGCGTTAACCCTGATGCTTACGTCTCCAAAGTGGTTGAAGAGAATGCAGTGCTTAGTGCTGGTAAGTGCTGGGACTGGCTTTTGACACAAAAGCATGGCAGTGGCTGAGAATTTAAGGTGGTGTTTGGAACAGAGGAGCTGGCATACAATGGGAAAAGCAGATGTATGTGGAGCTCTGGAAAACCAACGTTCTTCCCAAAGACACATTTATACCCTGGTCAGAAGTGTGCATATATGCTTTACTTTGCTAGAAGAGCCCTCAGAATCTTTCTTTTCTCTTGGACCTTGGGTGGAAATAACTGATAAAATGGAACAGAAGTTCCTGGATTATTTTACTTTGAATGTAGCCCTTGTGAATCTTGTTCTCCTCTCTGAGTGACAGAACTGCAGCAGTAGCAGTGTGCCTTTTCAGTTGTCATTTTTAAAACCTGCTCTTAGGTCTGTATTCCTGAATCTAGGATACTTATTTTTGTATCTGTTACCAACAAATACATATCAGGTTTTTTTCTTTTAATGGTGGCTATAAATAGGAGTCTCTTTAAAGCTAATTTAGAGGGTAAATGAATGGAAACAGCCACAGAGAAGTATGAATTTCCCTTTCCATTATAAATGCAGTATTTTGACTGCTTTCTTAATCCTGTGCCATTTAAAGCAATATGCCTGCATGGCAGTGGCATCCAGCTGAAGCACTGATGGATTTGGGGTTTCTGACTCCTACTTTAGACTGAAGTGCTTGATGAGATGAGGGGTGCCTCCAACTGAGACCTCAGGCAGGGCAGAAGTGGCTTTCAGAACCGTGGTGTAACAAAACACTGGTTGGGTGCCTGCCAGCCGAGACACCAGAAGTGCTAAAAAGGGAAATTATTTTTCAGAACTGAGTTTGCTGCTTAGATAACGAAGTTAACTTTTCAGTTCTCCTACCTCCTCTCCCCTGATAGTTCCTCTGTGTGGTTCTGTGTATGATAAAACACAAATAAGCCATGACACTGATTTGCAAAAGGAGCCGCTTGTGGTTTGCCTGGTTCTTATTGAGTGGAATCAGAGAATCTTTGCCGTGTGTACAGAAGGTCTCGTGTATGACCACGTGCTTAGCCATGTTTTTAGCCAAATGCTGCCCCTTACTTTTCAACTGATGGGAGATTAGGTGTGTAGCTATGGCTGAGGATGCAGGGATTGGAAGGAGTAAGAAATGTTTATGTCTGGAGGCAAAACGTAGTATAAGAGAGCACCTGCAGTTGATGTTACTGCCCTACAGCTTATTTTCGGAATGTTTTATTTACTGATTTCCTGGGAAGGAGAAGGTAGAGCCACACAGCTCTCTTTGTATCAGAGAAATGCAGTAAGGGAAGAGAATGAAGGTTTAACACCTCCCAAGATGAAAAGCCTCTCTTGGCTGTGAAGGTGACAAAGATGTATCTTCAGGTACCAAGGAGGCACATGGGTCAGTGAGGCTGAGGGGAAATATCTGATGGTAATGCCAGCTGTGTGCTGTAGTAATTTGGTAACCTAAATCAGCTCTGGAGCATGTTTGGTAACACTTAGATTGACTCCAGGTAACTGAAGAGACGCTCCTTCATGCTACTTCTCCATTTCAGGTGTCCTCATCTGCTTGGCTCCTGCAGTTTTTCGTTATTCAGTATCGTTCATTTAGAGGCTAACGATGAGCGCAGGGCTGCCATCCCTGTCCTTCCTCCTGTTTCCCCTGGCAGGGACAGTCACCTCCCTTGGCTGAAACCAGGCTCTGTTCTGGCAGCACCACCAGCTACAGCAGTTGTTGAGGCTCCATAAATAACAGTGAATGGGTCTCGGTGAAACACTGAAGAGGAGGAAGAGCAGGTGTTGGCACAGGCTTGAGTTGGAAACGGTGGCCCCTTCCGTGGGCTGCTGGTGTGTCAGCTCCCTGCTGTTAGGCAGCCGTTGAGTGTTCATGAGTGCTTTTTCCTTTTCTTATTTTTGAGAAGGAAGTTGGTCTAACTTCTGAGCCTGCCATCGCACCAGGCAGCTGGCTGGGAGATGGTTGAATGTTCTGCTTTCCCATGTGGATTTTCACTCCTGAGTTGGAGTTTAATATCAGGAAGCTACAGAAATAGCTCTTGGTCCCCGATGTGGGAACTGTCCTGGGCACCTGAGCAGGAAGGAAAATCACAACATGAGGACTGCAGGCTGGCACTGCTCAGTGGCACTAATCCCAGTGATGACTCCTTAGAAATTTCTTTAAAAGTCTGAAATAAGAGTTGGCATCCCTTAATAAGATTGACTGTAAATTATAACAGCTTCTTTGTGATCAGGGAGTGATGAGCTGAAGGAGACGGAGTGGGCAGCTGGGAGCCAGCATCGATGCTGCCCTCTCGGAGGAAGCTGCCCTGTTTGAAGGCTCCCAGTTCCAGTGCACAGGACTCTTCACGCTCTGGTTTGTTGCCTCTGCCCTGGGAGTGATGCTCTCCGACATTAACAGCTGGATTTTAAATACTTTTAGGGTTGCTCCAGCTAGTTTCACTGCAGGGCATCTTCACCACATGTTATTTCAGTTCAGAAAAGAGATGACTTGAGAAGGTATGAGTGGGTGGAGGGGCTGAGGTAGTCCACGAAAGAAGAATCCATTGGGAGTTACCGTGTATATAGGAATCACTTTTACCTTGGAAAGAATCGCTTGAGCTGAAGGCTCAAGCTGAAGGCTTAGCAGCCTTCCAGGATCTGAAGGGAGCCTACAAGAGAGCTGGGGAGGAACTCTTCATCAGGAAGTCTAGTGACAGGACGAGGGGGAATGGTTTTAAATTGGAAGAGGGGAGATTTAGATGAGATATTAGGAAGAAGTTCTTTACTGTGAGGGTGGTGAGGCACTGGAACAGGTTGCCCAGGGAAGTTGTTGATGCCCCATCCCTGGAAGTGTTTAAGGCCAGGTTGGATGGGGCTTGGAGCAACCTGCTCTAGGGAGAGGTGTCCCTGCCCATGGCATGGGGGTTGGAACTTGCTGATCTTTAAGGTCCCTTCCAACTCTGACCATTCTATGATTCTATTCTGTGAAGTTGGGCTTCAGTCTTGCCTCAGTGACTGCATTTCACCAGTGCTGGGGTATGGCATACTGGGCTAGGTGCTACCATCTGTTTTTTAAGGTTATAAGAACCAACAAGTAATCTTAAGAAGGTTTTTGTTATGCTGGGTCATTTTCCCCCCTTTAATCACTACTTTTAGTTGTTGTTTTTAAATATACTGGGCTGTGATATTCCCAGCCCTATGAGCTGGCATTCAGGCGGTGACTGAGTCACTGAGGTTTGCACACTCACAGTATTTTTTTTGGTGATGGTGGTTATAGGAGTTTTCAGAGAAAAATAACTCTATGGATACTGGGCAATAGTATGTTAATGTTCCTGTTTGTGTATTAATTGCTGTTTGCAAATCTAAATAGAATTAATGGAGCTGAGAATAATCTGATTAAGTGCATTATTATTGTTGTCAGGTTTTCAGCTGGAGAGGAGATGTCCCTGTTTTATAGATAAAATGTGCTGCATTAAAAAAAGGCAGAGGAAAGGGGCAGGAGGGGGGTGCAAAGCCTTAATGCAGGTTTCCTGGAGAAGGAGAGACTTAAATCATTTTGCAGAAGGGGCTGACATATGTGCCTCACTCGTGCAGTATTCATTAATTGAGATAAAGCCAATGGAGTTGAACAGTGGCTGTATAATCAGCTCCTGCTGCTCGTAAAAAGACTTGGTGCAGCCAAGATGTTTATTTTCAAAGCAGGAGGCCATCTTCTGCTCTCATTCTTGTTTTTTTTTCATTGATATTATGTTATTATCAGATGACTTATTGCATAAAATTAAATAAAAAGGCACAATCTGTCGAAACAACAGGAAGAGCTTTCTCCAGATTCTCTTAGGGGAAATCTGCCTGGTGAACAGACACTTGCTTCATCCGAAGGAACTGCAAACCTCAGGGGATGGATAATGGAGCCTTCTATCTCCAGTCTGGCCAAGCTGGTCAGACTGGTTGCTGACACTTTGCTACTCAGATACAAGCAGCAAGCCTTCTTGTCACGTGCAGCCTCCTAATTGGCTTCTCACTGATTGATTCTCATCTTAGAAGCCCAGAGCTGAATGAAACTGAGGGCTGACACCGCCACCACCTCCCCTTCCTCTCTAGAAGTAAGGTCAGGACACAACCTCGTGTGGAGGGTGTGGTGACTGCACAGTTATCACTTGAGCTCTGTGGGCACTGCAGAAAAGAGTTTGCCCAAAGAAATACTCTCGAGAATCCTGATGAGCTGATGCCAGCTGTGTTTTCCTGCGTGGTTTTATTGGAGTCCTGATTAGCAGCAAAGCTTTGAGCGGAGGGCATGTGGGATGGCTACGAGCTCCTTGCTGAAGGCCCCCAATGACTGATTTCACCAGAACAAGAGTAGCATCTCTGAGAGGAATATAAACGTTATGCAGATACTTCCCTTTGCTGTCAGATTGTTGCCGTAGGGAAACGAAACTCCTGGTGGAGAACATGTTACCTAGGCAAGAAAATCTGGCCAGAAGAGTCTTCCTCCTTTGGCATCACGGGTGATACGCCTCAGCTTTCTCTGATGATTGAACCCACAGAGACAGCCTCATCTGAGTGAATGTGTAAAATGCAAGCTGCTTAGAGAATGTTCAAGCAGAGATCAAGAAGGGCTGGGAAAAGCTATGCTAGGTATGGAGATTAATATTTTTTTTAACAAGGAGCTTTTTTTTCTGATTGCTCCTTACCCCACAGACCTTCTGACTGCTTTTTGGCGGGTGCATAATGTCATTTTGGCATTTCAGCCCAGCTTTGAAGTGAATAGTAAGTCTCCATGGTTGCAGAAGGAATAAGCAGTTCTAGCAGCTGAAGCTGGCTTTAGCAGGCAGTTTGACTTTCCTTTCTAGGAAAAACAGACTTTGTAAAAAATAAAGCATTTTGGGGTAGTTCCCTTCCTTGCCTTCTGCTCCCACACTACCTGCCCACCAAGAGCCTGGGTCAGGAGGATCACTGCTGGCAGCAGCAGGCACAGGCGGCTGCAAATGTGACCCTGCCTAACCCTTCTGTGAACTGCATTGCCCAAAGGCCGGCTTGAAAAATCACATCCAACCTTCAGGAATTTTCCGTGAGAGGAAAATGCATCAGAAAGATAATTATAGAAAGAAATGGCCTGGAGCTGTTAGCAGAGTGCAGATGACGGGTTAGCGTAGCTGTTCTCTGGACAGAAATGTGAGATTTGGTGGTGTAGGGGATACTCTCCACCAAATTTAAAGCTGGTGAAGGTGCCTCCTGCTCTTTCCTCTTCCCCATCCTAGTGGCCTGGAGACAGGGATCAGTCTCACTCCGTTTAATTTCCAGGCTTTGCAGCACAGCATTGCTTGAAGGCAGCTTCCCTGCCTGCCATAGCTTTAGTTTTAAACCACCACGGCTATTCACACGCTGGGTTCAGTGCATGGAAAAGCTGCTCCTGCTGGCTTTGCCATTTTGGAAAGCACATTTCACCTACGGAGTGTCACACTTGTCAGCTGCAAAGCCAACTCTGGCAAAGCCGTGTTGATCCTGCCTTCCAGGGTGAGGCGAGGGAAGCACTTATTCCACTGCACTGCTTTTCACTTCGATTGTAACCAGCAAATCTTTATCCCGGGTTTACAAGCTGCAAACTAGGATGATATCAGGAACTCTCATCTGTAATCTGCCCACCAGGCATGATCCAGAAGGCCCTGAAGAAATGTTTCTGGAGCTCTCTATTAGCGGTGTGTCACACCACTTCAGGCACCTACCAAGGTGATGTAAACTTGATAGCACCCTGGGAGACCAAAAGCAACTTTTAGTGGTTTGTTGATTGAAAATAAATAGGTGACAAGATCACAGCTCCTTTAGGTCACTGGGGGTGATGCTGTGGATGGATGCTGCTATGCTCTTCTCTCAGTGCAGGTGCATTTTAATCCTTTTTTTATTTTATTTAAGTTTTTTTTTGATTCTGTAGCCATTGAGTGTGATTTATGAGCCTGGGAAGAGCAACCTTTTCCTTGGTTCAGTAGCTGTGGGCAGTCGTTTGCATGCTCTGTCCTCACTGCCCTCCTATCTACCCACATTTTGCTAATTGCTCTTTAGAGGCTTGGCTGGAGAGATGTAAGTCATCCCAGAGAAAGAGTCAGAGGGGGGAGAGGGATGTGTGGGAGTGGGTTGGGGGTGGGGGGGAGATGGAGCAGCTGGCAGAAGCTGCCCCAAAGTAGGCTAATGAATTATAAATAACAGCTGTCAGGTTGCATTGCCAGCATGCAGGAGCTGACAGGCTGTGTGTAGCACTCGGTCTCCAGCGTGTTGGGTTGCCGAAAGGTGCATTCAATATTTATGGGAAGCAGAGCAGAGTCAGGATAGAGTCAGGTCTGCTTCCTTCCCAGCTCTGCTCGCTTGTGGTTGTGCCTTTTACTGATTTCTGAGTTGGGACCAACCATAGAATTACCTTTGCAGCCTGGAACAGGCGTCGCTGAAAGTCACAGGCAGAAGATGAAAAAGAATGGAGAAAAGGATGCGAGCTGGGGGGAAGCACAGAATGCACATGTGTTTTGGGGCTTTTGTCATCTTTACCAAGCAAATGTCACCCTTGCTTTTGCAGAGCTGAGTCTCTCTGGTTCATCTGAAGAGGAACTGTAAATGTTTGAGAAATAATCTAAAGGTATTTGGATGATCAAGTCCTTCAGAGCTCCCTCCCTTGACAGCGTTATTGAGAATGGCAGGGGGAAGCCTGGTGTTTGTAACGTGTGCGTGCTGGCAGTTGTAGCTTGAGGGAGGGATTAGGAAGGCACCAGGCTGGTTTCTTATGCATTTGGATGAGGAAAAATAAGTCTGTGTCTTCCCAACTGGAAATCAGGGATGCTGCTGGCAGAGCACCTCAACAGTCTTACCTGGAAGCTTACCAGTATGTCTTCTCTGTGATTGATGGTAGAGCTACTCAGTACTGAAAGCAGCTTTGGGGATGTTACCAGCAAAAAGGCTAACTTTGGGGATGTTACCAAAAAATTATCCAGGGTCCTTTAGACAGGAAGCGTGTTGCTTTTTACCCTAATACATGGTAAGAGCTTTCTTTCCTGATCAAACCTGCAGTATTGACTCAATACCCAAAATGCCTTTTTTGCATAAGTCGAAAGAAGGATGCAAAACAAATGACGTGCACTCTTTTTAGTGGAAGTCTAATTAAAGCCACCTTATTAAAATCTAATTGCATTCAAGTGACATCCATCATAAAACAGACTATTTACTTGTTCATCCCTGATACATGTCAGGAAGAGAAGAACTTGTCTTCCATCCATTTCCTTGCTTGTTTTCCATTTTTAGGAAGTGACATTACCGAAAGTTATGATGTTCTCGAATTAAGAGGACTTCCTTATGTTCTTCTACAGAGCACTGTCTAAAACCAGTCTCTCCTTGAATACAACAGAAGAATCCCCAGTTGTGAAACTGTCTATTTTTTTTTTTTCCCTCTTTTTTCTTTTAAATGCTTGAGCTTGTACGTTTAGTGCAGAGTATATTCAGCATTGTGTGGTAGCACAAGGATGTGTGTACGCACCTCCTTTGGCCCGGCAGCATGCTCCCACAGGTAGATTTGATAGCAGCCTGTATTTATGTCACTGTGCTGGTATCTGTGACCCAGCTGGTGAACTGACTTGGCTGAAGGTTGAGTTGTCTCTTTGTTACGTGCCCCAGGCAGCAGTCTGGGGTTGCTTTCGGTGACTGTAGAAGGGTATTCTGGCACTTCAGAGTTGCAGAAACTGAACACATGGTTGGATTTATCCTAGACTGAGGTCTTGTCTTATGTTTATATATTATAGTGATGACTTTTGAATGAAACTTTTTGGATGTTTCACCTAACTGTGTAAGTGGGGCAGCCCCATTGCTTTTTGCTGTTCACAAAATTAAAAAAAAAAGAAAAAAGGAGGAAACAAATCTTTCTTTTCTCCCTAAAGGCAGCTTACGTCCCTTTCTCTAGTGCATCGGTGCTCTGTAATCCTACATGAAGAGAAGTGATTTTATTTATATTGCATTTTCATTTTGCTTATTGCTTTCAGAACTTAACACCTCCCTTGTGGCAGTCACAGAATACTGCAAAGCTGGAACGATGTATTTAGCATGACTTTCTCTTCTTCTGTCTTTGCAGATACTCTCCGCTATTACATGACCTGCAGTGCTGGATACCCCAACCCTTTCCAGCAGGTGAGTGTAGGCATCCTAACCCTCTTCAGCTCTTCTCTGTGTCCTCCAGGGTGTTGGTTAAAGGCTTTTCATGCCAGCAAGTTGCAAAATGTTGGCTTTAGGGAGGGCTCTGCCTGTTGGTAAAGCTTTGGTAGCTACTTTCCAGCTGTGCTAGAGGTTGCACTGTGGTTTTGTGAGAAGTTTTTTCCAACTTAACCACTATCTGCATAGCTTCAGGTCCAGGATTCCAGCTTAGAAGGGCCCACGTCTGATGTGGTGAGAACCATGGCTTTGTTCCTGGCACCTCTGTTTACATGGCACTCCTAGAAGAGCATCAACATGGAGACAGAGCACCCACAATTAATGCCAGGGTGGGAAACTACATGCTTCCTGCTTTGAATCTCTTCTTGCAGGTTCTTTTGGATTAAACTGTGGCAACACTCCACTCCCAAAATGCAGCCACTTCTGTGGGTGAGGGAGTGATTCTCACATACGCCTCCTAAATCCTTTGGATGTTGGAGTGTTTGTATCCTGAAGTATAAATGTGAGTCATTATTCTTTTGTGTGGGGGCTGAGGAACAGCACCTGGGCCCATCCCAAACTTTGTCGTGTGTATCAGAGGCCAGAATGAACCCACACCACCCACCGTTTGGCAGACACCAGCTGCTTCACCATTTATATTTAGGATTTTTTTTAAAGTCTTGTCTTCCTCTGTTTTAAAAGGTGGGGTAAGAACACTTTGGTATGATGCACCGTTGCCATCTGTTGCATTTCTGGTTGCTCAGTATGCTCTGAGGTGCTAGTGCATGTGAAGTTCCCATGGGTGCTTCAATGGGATGGGAAGGCTGCACCCCAATACAAACAACTTCCAGTGTTAACATGAAATCTCTCTCAGCCATCTGATTTAACAGAAAAATCCAGCTGTGCTCTGTGGGGAGAACCTGAGTGTAATGTTCTTGTCTCCTTCTCCTCTCTCCTGGAGCCGGTCCCAGCTGTGCAGGTGTTTTTCTGTGTGTATGTGTTTGGTTTTTTTGATTTTGGTTCTTCCCTTTCCCTCTTCTTTCTGTCTGTATTTCTACCAGGTTGGAAAAAGTCAAACTTAACCCTGTCGCAACTGCACTTGTGTCAGTTGAAACATCCTTAACTTGTAACATGCCTACAGATGGTGCTATTTGGGAAGCAGGATTTAAGTCTTTTCCCAGGAGCTTCATTGGTTCATGTGGCCTGAATTGCTGAAACATTACGTGTTTTGTGTTGAGCAGAAGCTGTCAGGAAGTCACAAGGCTCTGGTGGAAATGCAAGATGATGTTATGGAGCTCATGAGGTCAGCAAGCAGAGAGCATCCCGCCTCCAAGGTAACTCCTCAAGTTGCTCTCCCTGTGCTTTGTGGTTTCCCTGAGCCTTCTACAAAGACCAAGATCAGCTCCTGTTAAGCCATTTCCTTGCTGTAATCACTGACTTGTTGCTTCCAGGAGCACCTTATTCGGATTCAGGAGGTTTTAAATTCAACAGAGATCAACTTGCAGCAGCTGACAGCTTTAGTAGACTGTCGGAGTCTGCATTTGGTGAGTACTCAGTAACTGGGCTTGAGCTAAGACAGAGCAAAGAGGGTGTAGAGCCTGTGGCATACTGATTATTTTGGAGTTTCAAATCTCTGGTGTGCCAAAAGCTTTTACTGATTTGACTCCAGTAGAAAGGAGAATGGGAATTTGGATCCAGTTAGCTTTCTGTCTAAAAGATCAATGCAGGAAACTAAGTAACATGCCTTTATACATTTATAAGCTGCAGCCATAAGGTTTCAGGGTCCTTCAAAGGTGTATATTTCTGTAGCATGTAACTCCTTGCCTCTCCTGTGGAGTGGAATGCCTTATAGCTGCAGTACAGCATGGCCTAACTGTTGCCCAATTATGTCTTTCATGACTGGTAAAAACTTTTTGGGGTACCTGAAATTAAAATGGAAATATGCTCTGGAAAAGGGACTATAATCTCTTAACTTGTTTCAGAGAACATAGTCCAGGGGAAGAGCTTTTGAATTTGAGCTCGATGTTAACCCTCTAGTGATCAGGAAACTCTTCATTTCTCTCTCCAGGATTACGTCCAGGCTCTGACGGGCTTTTGCTATGATGGAGTGGAAGGCCTCATCTACTTGGTTCTCTTCTCCTTTGTCACAGCCCTCATGTTCAGTTCCGTTGTGTGCAGCGTCCCACACACTTGGCAGCAAAAGAGGTATAGAGAGGGTTTAGATCCTGAAGCGTTGTAGAGCTCTTTCCTAGTGAAGACTGGCTGTTGGATTTGTGCCCGTGAGCATATGGAGCTCTATCCCATATGATCCCAGGAGTATGAGGGATGAGGCTTTATAAGCACAGGTCCAACATTCAAAAAAGAAAAAAGAAAAAATCACTGTTGGCTTTTGCTCTGGCTGTGCTTAATATTTACATCTGAACCTTATTGCACTGGAAAACTATGTATGCAGAGCATACTGTGTGACTGACTGTGAGGCAAGTCAGAGATGAATGATTGTAGCTGTAGAGAGAAGTCATGCTCAAACTATGTGCCATCTCTGTAAAGTACCTATTCTCTTTGCATTGCTTTGAGGCGTTTGTTCTAGTGTGGGGAAGAGTATTGGAATGAGAAGCAGTTCACACTTGCCTTTTTGGCTTTGCTGCCACTGGGGTGACTGACTTGTGGAGCTAATAGAAACCAGGAGCTGTCTGGTTGGCAATAGCAGATACTTATGGTGGCAATCCTCTAACAGCAGAGTTGTTTGGAACTAGTTTTCATGATGGTAACCAGCCTGAGCAGTAAGTTTTGAGCAAACCTTTGCTTCTCCATCTCTGGAGACATTCAAAACCCACCTGGACATGTTCCCCTGCATCCTGCTCCAGGTGGACCTGCTGAGGCAATGAGGTTGGACTAGATGGTCTCCAGAGGTCCCTTCCAACCCCATAGCATTCCGTGGTTCCCTGGCTGCTGCGCCACATGCAGCTATTAAAATAGCTTGGAGTTCCCTGGTCTTGCAGAAGAGCAGTAGACTGTGCAGCAAATTCTCTTCTGTGGTCCTCAAGGATGACTTTCGTGGTCTTAAGCCCAGGTTCAAGGTTCAAAGTCAAATGGAACATCCCAAACAATAGCAGGAAGCTGGAGCCCGCCAGTGCCCGCAGAGAAAGCCTTGGGAAATGCGTGAGAATAGCACTTCAGAACATGGCTGGTTTCCTTACCTCTTCCACAGAGGTGCTAGCAAGAAGAGAATAGAGCCTGCCCCTTTTCAAGGAAAAAGATTTACCCAGGGGCATCTCTTGTGCTGCCTTCCGTGAGGGCTGCTGCCTGCCCTGCCAGCCCCAGCAGGCTCAGGCTGCTGCTGTCAACTGAAGGATTCCCTCTTGCGTTCCCCTGAGCACCATTCCTTCCTCTGGCTCCCTGCGGGAGGTGGAAGATGTCATACTTTATTGCCTCTAAAGGGACTGTGCGGGCTGAATAAAGTCCCTGAATAAATCTTCAGTGCCACCTTGTGGCACAGAAGCTGAGGGTGATGTCTGGGATGTTTGAGCCTTCTCCATGACGTCTCCCTGCGTGTAGATGGTTTTACTAGCTTGGTCAAGTGTCACTAAAATAGATTTCGGTGCTTCATCCCATAATTAGGGAGATAAAATAGTAGTATATATTACATAGGAGGGACAAGAGAATGCAATGGGAAGGAGGAAAGGGACCAGCTGGCAAACTGGCTCTGCTCTGCATTAAAAAGGATTTAAAATCCTGGCGTTAATGAGCTGAGAAAGCCTCTAGCCACGAATGTTGCAATTTAGTCTCTGTGAAAGCTTCTGAGATTTTTGTTAGCAGCTGAAGCAGACCTTTTGTAACCAGAACAGCACTTGAGAGAAGTCTACAGAGAATTATCCTTGAAAGTTCATTGGATGTGGCTACAAGAAATGGCAAGACACAGAGTGCAGTTTTGAAGGATGTTTATTTGGGGGTGTGTGGCACTACATCCCCACTGCCTCTCTCTTACTTTTTTTTCTTAAAAAGTGCTGTGTATTTCAGGATTTCAGTGTGTCCATCCTTGGGCTGGCTCACTGGGCAGCTGCAGAAGCCTGCTGTCTGCCAGGCCCTGAGAGAAGACCATGGGGAGACAGCAGGGGATGACACAGTGTGCAAGTCCAGATGGTGTCTGTGGGAGGTCTGAGTCACGGTGCTGTGGGCTGTGTTTGACACTGCCACCCTGAGGCATCCCAAACGGGTATAAATGTGGAGGTGTGGAAGATGGTTGGGGAGGTTCCTAGGATTACCATGGTTTCCTGCAAACCCCACACGTTGGGGTCGTTGTAGGGTTCTAGGAGGAACTTTTTCTCCTTCTTGCAGAAGCTCAGATGATGATGGGGAAGAAGAATCAGCTGCTCAAGGGAGTAGACAAACACACGATAATCTTTACAGAGTGCACATGCCCAGCCTCTATAGCTGTGGGAGTAGTTATGGCAGTGAGACCAGCATCCCAGCAGCAGCACACACAGTCAGCAATGCTCCCGTCACGGAGTACATGTGAGTATCCCGACAAGAAGGCTCGTCCAGGTTGCTTCACTCCAATTTCTCTCCTCCCCAAGCACCACGAGGCTGGCACTTCTGATCAAGCAGGAGAAGAGATACAGGATTTTGTCCAAAATGTCAAAGGGCACTTTTTCTGATTGGCATCTACTGGGAGAATAGCATAGGTTAAACCTGCTGCAGCAGAAAGAGTTGTTGTATCAGACAGCACATTCCAACAAACAAACAGCTCTGTCCTTTAGAAATCTATCTAGAGAAAAGAAGTAGGAAAATGTTGTTTGGGCTCCTTATTACACAATGGTTCTCATCCCCAAAAGACTTGATTCTTCAGACAGAACAGTTTTGCCAGAAGATTTTTAAGTCTCCTGAGAGACCGAGAGCCAAAACAAAACCTGCAGGCTCCTTCCACAATATTTGTGGTCAGCTCTGACATCTGTTGCAGTCTGGAGCTACCTCAGTCCAGGTGGGATCTTCAGAGCTTTCTCCAGAAGCGCCTAACTCTGATCACACTTGGACTACCTTCAGGACCCATCTATTTTGGGGCCAGCATGTCATTTTGTTCTTCCCGTTAGACTTCATCCTCATTTTATCTCCCTTTCTGCAGCTTGGCAGTTCTAGCACTGCAGGGAGGCAGATTTTCACACAGACCTATTTTTAAATCACTTGGCATGATTCAGTGGGGGCCCTTCTGAATAAGAGTATAAAGATAGTCCTTAATTTGAGGAAAATAATGCTAGTTTTGGGCCCTCATCTGAAAAGGGGGGATCCACCCGGCCTGTAAGAAAAGCTTTGAGGGAGACTGGCCTGATCCGGTGGTTCTGGGGGTGCGTATACTCTGTCCCACATCCCCATCAGAGACTTTCCCCAGAGAAGTGTGACACATACCCCCTGTTACCATGTGTGTCTTCCTTTCCTAGGAGCCAGAATGCAAATTTCCAGAACCCCCGTTGCGAGAATACCCCGCTCATTGGCCGGGAGTCCCCACCTCCCTCAGTAAGTCTCTCTTTACTGCTCCTCTCTGCTTCAGCAACTTTGGGGAATACACGGTTGCCACTCCTGTCTACTCTCAGGGGAGCTGGTCGTGCAGCCAAACACAGGATCTGGCCCATAAACAGCAGCAATTTGAATAGACAAGCCATGTCCCACCTGCTACGGGGAATAAAACTCCACTGTTATACATTGGACATTGTGCAAAAAAGAATAAAACTCAAATCTCTCAAACACCGTTAATCTTATGGGCCCAGTCCTGCCACCACTGAAGTGCATGAGTATCTTGGTGGGTGACTTCAGCAGGATGATTCACTTGCATGCAGTGTATTTGCTGTCTGTGGCATTGATTCCTCAAGTTTAAAACAAAAAAACTCGTTAACTCAGTAAATTCAGAGTTATTGCTGAACCTCTCTCCTTAATCTGCCCTAAAGGGATGGTAGGATGAAACTTGTATTTATTTTTTTGGTTGAGATTTATTTATTTTTATTTTTAAATCTTTCTTTCACAACTGTTTTACTTTCTTTAGAACCTACTTTTTTGTATTTAATTTCCTATGGAGGAAAAAAAAAAAAAGAAAAACAACACAAAAAATAAAACAAACTTTCATGGAAGGTTTTTGGTATCTGGAGTGGCCTGACAGCCATTTCTGTGCTCTGGATAAATCATGGGCTTACCTTCATGTCTGTGTAAGAACTAGATGAATCTTGCTCTCCTTCACTGGATCCTCTAAGCCTTAACTTACACCAGAACTTGGAGAACATGCCATCACGGTGCTCACTAACTCGGTGGTGTGACTACAGAGGATGAGTAGTAGCATGCTTAATGATCAACCAGTCTTCAGGTGTAGGTAAAGAAAATACACTCCGTGGTGCATGGTTCAAATTTACGGGAAGGGGAGGAAGAGGATGAAGGACTAGGAATTATGGTGGAAAAGGGGACATCACATTCATGTTTTCACTTCACAATGATCAGTTCGCCTTTGCTGTAGAGAAAGTGGAAAAGTGGAGGGTTGATTCTTGTCTCTCTGCTTGTCCAGGCCTCTTTCAGCCTTCACAAAGAGTTTTCCCTGATTCCTGGTGATGCTCTGATCATGAGCTTTGGTAGTGCTACCTGCTCTCGGCCACGAGATGGTCCTCAGGAGAAGAGCTGATGTGTTACACACCAGCAGAGTGTGTCAAATGCTTTCCCACTGATGTTTCCCATTGAACGAAGGGCACTGTCCCTCTGTTCACTCAGTGTTTGTAGACCAAGGTCCTGCTTCCCCTTCAGCTCTTCTGCTTCAGAGACAGCACGCTCCTTTCTGCAGGGGCTTTAGTCAGGCAAGAAGTTCCCTAGTTCTTTAGTAGCTGTTGATGTTAATATCCTGAAGGGAATCTGAATCCTGGTGCCTTAGGCTGGTTTCTGGCAGTAGATAAAGAAAAGGTGGGGTTTTTTTGACTTGGCAGCCATCAGCATGGACTATAGTGAAGTGCAGGAGCTGGAGGAGGAGAATGTGTTGCTGCTCATATGGACAAGGAGAGCTTCTCCCTAGGTGAGGCAAGGAGCACTCTGTAGGATGAACGTGTTTTCTGGAGGATCAGACTGATGGTAGATGGTCAGTGGAAAGATGCTGTCCACTCATATTGGAAGTCAGCAGAGAACGGGTCTTTCCTGGGAGTTTTGTATTTGTGACTCTCCATAGCAGGTGGCAGAGACCCTACTGAGGCAGAAGAGCTTGGAGCTTTTCGTAGCAAATCATCTGTGGGAGGAGAGAGATGAGAAGGGAATGCCAGTGCACATGTCCCTGCCTCTTCTGGGGAGGGAGGAGATGGGGATAAACCATCCAAACAGGTTGTGTCCAGTGGGTGGACAGAGCTGGCGTGTTCCATTTAGCTTTCTGTGAACAAATGGTGAAAACTAAGATGTGATGATCCTGCTGCATCGTTTGTCCGTTACTTTTCCTGGCTTTTTGTTTGTTTGTTTGTTTGTTTTGTTTTTTCCCCTTCTCTCATTCCTTCTGTTTTCTCCCTTCTTGCCACAGGGCTATTCCCCTTAGGGTTGTAGAGCCCACCTTGTCACTGACACACACCACGGCGTTTCACTTGCTTGCACTGTGTTTTTCATGCACGTTGAGGCTGCACTCTCTTTTTCTCTCTCTTTCTTGCGTCATCACAGTTGTATTTGGCTGCCATGGACAGTAGCAGCCATATGAGCTGGCAGCTTAAGCCCTCGGACAGTGCACGGACATACTGGTAACAGCGCCCGCAAATGGAACAGGTACTGGAAAAAAAGGTCCTTCTTGCTCAATCCCTTCTCCTCTCCCAACCACTCCCTTCATCCCTGCACTGTTTATCCCAGGCCAGCGCCTTTTCTTTCTTCACATTCCTTCCCTCTGCACCTCCCCACCCCATTCCCTCCTGCCAAGGGTTAAAATTAACAATCACTTTTGCGCTGGTGCAGACTCAAGACCTTCCCAAAGGCTTCTGGTGCACGTTGTGAGGGTGATAGGTGCCCATCTCTCACAAAGGTTGACTCACAGCAGCTCCAGCTGAGTCCACACCTGAGAACAGCTTGAACACTGAGTGCTGCTCAAATCTAGAACTCACCTTGCCCTTCAAATGCAAGTTCTCCCATCACAAGAAGCCCCTTTCTAGAAGTAAGGGAGAACCAACCTAGCAGCTTTTCAGTTGGGACTGGTTGTCTTAATTCTACTTTTTGACTTCCCTGGAGACTTGCTGCTGTTTTGTTTGTCTTGACTGGTCATAACAGCATAACACCGATACCTCTCTGCCACATGCTTTAAGCTCCTCGGTAGGATTTTTAAGTTGTTGAAAGATCCTACCTGGCAATGGAGACCTGTCCTGAAGAGTTACTTCATTGCCTGTTAGATCTGTGTGCAGCTTCTCCTGTTTTTTTTTTACCCTTGCATTTAAAATCAGAAAGGAGCAAGTTGGTTTTTTTTTTAAGAAAAAAACTTCCCTGAAGGTCCAGACACAAGCACTAAGATCTATTTCATTCTGTTTCAAAACCTTTAACTGTTTCGTTTGTTCTCTGTGTGTCCAAATCATCCCATCCATGTCCCACAGGCTCTGTGAGCAGAGCCCTCCTAGTGCCATTCCACTGTCTGAACTCCTCATGGTCTGTAGCTGCTGATGTCCTCCAAGACAGAGAGCCAGTGTGTGTTCCTTTGCAGTGGTCCATGACGGAGCCATGTGCCTACAGTTTTATTTCATGGGCTGCTTTAGGCCATGTAGGTTTTAGCTTGGTTGAACAGAGTGTGTAATTATAGCTCTTAGGCTCAGCATCCTCACCCGGGGTGAAGGAGAGGTTCTCCTTCAAAGGAGCTCCAACCACACAGTCACTGGAAGGGGTTGGTTCCAGCTGGAAGAGAGTACCCATTGCTTGTGACTCATGGAGTTGATGACCCATATCTTACTTTGTATTCCCAAAAATACGTGTCCACAAAGCTGCTGCTCCTCCTTTTCTGCCGTTCTTGTTGGGCACTTTTGTCAGCCAGCCTGGCGTTGGGTTCCTTTCTGTTGTGTCACTGCTTAGTTTGCATCCTGGCTGCATCTTGCTGTTTGCCTGCCTGCCGTGTGCTGTGCTGTTTGGGAAGGGTGCTGTCTGAATTTGGGTGTCTTGATGCCCTCTGCCGTGGTGCATGAACGCAAACCAACTTGTCTTGAAGCATGGTGCTTGAAAAAGGCACACAACTTTCTTTCTTAAGTCTTGCAAAGACTGCTTTTGGGCATTCTGGGGGGGTTGGGTTCTGCTTTTTGGCTCCTGCGGGTGGCATTGTAGCGATGGATGGGGATATTCCATGAAATAAAAGATTGCTTGTGGGAGGGTGAAATTCTAGTGTCTTCATTCTGGACTTGAAATCTCTTCTGGGCTGAAAGGCAGCCTGCTCTCAGCCTGCTGTGCTGCCTTCTGTTTACCTGAGGTCACACCCTGAGTTTTAATGTGGTTGTCTGCAGGGCTAAGAAAAAGGCAGTGCATTCTTTTCAAGACTTTGAAAAACAAACAAAACAAACGGAAGCTCTGTTCTCTTGGCTTGGAAAACTGAAGTTGCTTTGAATTCAGAACCTGCTGGCTGGAATTGGCTGTTTCCCTGCACCTTGCACCTCCCCGTACCTAATGATACCAAACCCTGTGTGTTTACTGTGCTCGAGCTATTTGGGAGGTGGATCAGCCTTGAAGAACTTGAATCCAGAAGCTTTGGTCTTTATTGGATTACCTGAATAGCTCTGGCAGAAAATCAAAGTCAGGGGAGCTAGAGAGAGATACATATGAGGGGTTTTTTACCCACAAATAGTAGCTGGTTTATGCTCAGAGTCATGCTTTCATATGGTAAATGGTCTTCTAGCACAGCTCGGCTGGCTCGTGGTCTGCACAGTTCACAGGAGTTGGTAGAATTTATGGGCTCTAAAATTAACTGATTATTTTCATTATTTTTTTAACTTTTTCCCTTTTTCCTGACAACCAATGATTCCTTTGTACACAGGCTTTAGGCATTAAGCACCTAACTAGCATGTGCGACCTATGAAAGTTTATACCCTCCACAAGGCTGAATGTGAGGGAAAGTCCTTTTTTTTTATTATTTTTATTTTTATTTCCTTTGGAGAAATACAAAAATAAACTCGTGTGCAATCAGCTGTGTTTGTCCTAGCTGACTGGTAAGTGACTGAGAGGTGTACTGGGTTGAATGGCACAAGCCACCAGGAAAAAAAACAGTACAAGAAGTCTTTTAAGTACTCTTTTTAGGGTAGCTGACGGTGTGGTGAAGGTATGGGCTGAAACTTGTCCTCGGTGCTGTTTTTGAAAGGGTAGATGAGGGTGTGTAGGCACGTGGGCACTTCCAGGGTGAGCAGTGGAAGAATGGGTGCATTGTGAGTGTTCTTTAACCTTCTATGAAAGCTCCTCTTTAAAGGAAACTAAATGCAAACATCTATCTTACAGCTGCATCAGGCACTGTGTGTACTTTATCTCAGAGTCCATGACCTCCTTGGTCCTTGACTTGGGCTTTAAGTCTTTTGAATTACTTTTTAAAGGAGCTTACTTATTTTAACTTAAAATACTTACTTATTTTAACTGTGGGTGCTATAGTTTGGTTTCATATCCATGTGACCAGCAAGTTTCTGCTGATACATCTTCATCTGTTGGCCTGTCCACATGTTGGGATCTGTGTGTTCCTCAGCATCTTCCTTCTGCTTCCCAGCAGAGGATGTGCTGCAGGACTTGGACGAGGGACAACAGGCTGTGGAGCGAAGCATTTGTCCCTGGGGTCTGACGCGGTGGCTGAAGGTCCAGTGGATGCTGGCAGAGCTGTGCTGGTGATGAGAGGTTCACAGTGAAGTGTTAGCTCTCTACTTCCAGGTTTCAGTCAGGTTTATCATGGTTCTTAAAAATGCACTGTTAACAGGAGTGACTGGTTCAAATTGTAATGGGAAAAGGTACAAAGGCACAAAACCGCTGAGTTAAGGAGAGAACATCAGCCCTAACTCTGACTACTCTTGAGTCTTGATTTGTTCCTTGTGGTGGATTGCAGGTAGGTTTGAATGTAAAGTGCCCTCTGCTTGACTGTCCAAATTTCGTGTTCCTGGTTATTTTGATGACACTTAAACAACTGTGGGGTGTTTTCTTGCTGGAGGAAGAAGTGAATTCTTTTTGACTTCTCCCTCCATGGTGGGTGTACATTGTACATCCTTGAAATGCAGTTCATCAAGTGACCCTTCTTGTTTTTAATGTTCTAGAGAAGGTGGGTGTTACATGTTGTGTGCTGAGCCTATTTGACTTGTACAGAAAGATGCACAGTAACCTTTCATGATCTCAGAAGGTTTTTTCTAAATAGTTCTTACAAAACCTTAGCACCTGGAAGTTCTCTGCTCATACTCATCTCTCACATCACATACAGAATACCAATGGAAAATGAGCAATCAAATGCAATTTTCCACCTGAGACCCTCTTCTTAGCATGATGCTTGCCTGGTAATTTCAGTATTTTGCTGCCCTACATCCTCTATGGGAAAGTTCTTCGACTTCTAAGCCTCTCTGAGCCCGTTGGCTTAGTGTCATACATTTTAATAAAGCCCTAAACTTGATTTCTGAAACAGTAATCCCATTTAATAAACTGTATAGAAATGTACTCCTGAAACTGGCTCAGCTTGGCATTTTCCACCTTTTTCCTTCTCACTGGCAAAAAAAAACCCAACAAAAAACATCTTGAAAAGAGAAAGAACAGATGTACCCTTTGTCTTCTAAATATAGATGCCATTTCTGGGCCAGAGTTTTATATTAAGATCCACAAGCAGCTGAAAGTTTTCCAATTATGGAATACACTGAAAGATGGGTGTGCAGATAAGCCACAGGTGTCTTCATCTTGTGCTGTTGAGGTCAGCTCTGCCAAAGGTGCAGTTTCTCTCTTCTTCTGTTGTGTGAAGGTGCAGCCTGGGTCAGTCTTTGAAGGCAAACTGATAAAATACTGTTAATTCTCTGAAAAGCCCTTTGGACAGCTGAGCTTTTGAGAGCCTAAAAGATGCCTCGTAATGTTCTTTCCCAGTGGGCAAGATAAATCATACCTCCTGGTGTGGAGCTGCCTTTCAGTTGTCTCTTTGCCAGTTTAACTGGCTTTTTTATGTGGTTCATTTTTAAAGGTGATAAAAAGTCAGTATGCTGAAGAGCACTCTTGGGAAGGAAGATGTCAGGATTATAGAATTATTCAAGCTCCAGCTGGTATAAAAAAGAGGAATGAAATGTCTGTCCTCTTTGCTTGGTTGGTAGCAGAATCCCAGCAGCAGTAATGTGGTCATGATGAAGGCATTGAACACGTTGGCATAAAGAGGCAAAGTCTTTTGTTCTTTCTGCTGGGTGTTATTTACATGCTTTTCAGCTCCTTAGTCAAAGCTGAATGGCATATGGTACCTCGGTAGCTTCCAGGAGCTGTTTTGGGTTGTCTTGCTTAGAATAAAAAAGAAAATAAGAAAAAATTACTCCCTCCCTCAAGCAAAACAACCTCTTGTCTTTCTGACTTTCTCTTCTCAAGCTGGAGTCTTGTTCTACTGTTGCACAGCACGCAGGTTGGGTCCCGAGCCAGGGTGGATTATTACCCATCTGATAACTGTTAGCTAACACCGTCTTGTTTGATGGTGACCTGTTTCCAGCCTGACAGGGGCTGTTCTTTCTTGGGTTGTAAATTGGTCAGAGACTCGTTCTTCCACACTTTTCTTTCAAACTGCCCACCTGTGATGCTCACAGTCTGCCTGTGCCCTCACTGCTGTAAAACTCAACGTAAAAAGATGCAGAGCACTCTCATCATCTTTTCAACCTCCTCTTCAGGCCTGGTTGAAAGCAATAACGTGACTAAGGGAGGATGAAGGTGTGAGGTGGGTTTTCTGCATGGTTTCCATTGCCCTCTCCTTCCAAACCCAAATATGGTGTATTTCAACTCAATGACCATTGGATTTCCTTCTCTGTAGAGAGCTGAGATAAATCATTAGCCCATCAGCCCCGATCTGGCCAGCATCCTTGTAGCTGGCTCTCAGTACATTACTCGGAGTGGACTATGCAGTGATTTGTGAAACTTTCCTTGCCAGACTGAGCCACCAGCTCCTTGATATGCTTGCTGTAAATACAGACTGGTTTATACTGGGAGGTGATGGTAATCTGTGCTTGCATTAATCATTCTGACTTACTTTTTTATTCTGTTTGTTTTGTTTTGTTTTGTTTTGTTTTGTTTTTCTCTTGTCTTCCTCCAGTACACCTCCAGCATGAGAGCCAAATACCTCGCCACCAACCAACCTCGTCCAGATGCTGGCAGTGTGCATTAAAAATGAAAAAGCAAAAAACAACAACAGCAACAACAACAACAACAACAAAAAACCACAAACAACAAAACCCACACGTGCAGTCAGACTAAAAAATGTGCCAACTGCTGTGCCCCTGTGCTGTCCTCGTAGAACAATCCTGCTGTTCTGCCCAAAATCCAGTGCAGCTCCTTCTGTTTCTCCGGTCCAGACCACCCTCCAACCTGGTACCTGCCCATTGGAGTGGAAGCCCCTTCGGAATTTAAGCCTTCACCTTGTTGTACCTGATGGTTGAGAGAGAACAAGCAAGAAACTGGGAGCCCCCTGGCAAGAAACTGGGTCCACCTTGCTCGGGTCAACTCCATCAGAGTAGCTTACCAGAAGAAAATTGGTGAATATCTTCTGCCCCCTTTTTTTACCCCCCTTCTCTCCCCAGAGGGACTCGGTGGGAGATGGTGGGAGATCTTCACTCTGTTGGAACCACTGAAGAAGCAGAGGCTCGGTGCTGATGACAGCCTACAATGAGGGGATGCTGAGTCCATGCAGCATTTTGGGAGTCCTCTGGTCTGGTGCCCTGTGTGAGGAAGGAGGGAAACCCCTGCCTCACGGTGTGAGTTAATCCACCATAATTTGGGAACCTAGAGCTCTTCTAGAGCAAACCATTCCACTACCCTGGTTAACTTTTTTATTATTATTATTATTTTTTTAATCCATTTAGAAAAGATTTTTTCTTTCCCACTATATCTAGCATCTCATGGAGGAGCAGAGGGGTCCCAGCACCACTCAACTTGCTCTGTCCATTGAACCTGCCCTCTCTGCTCCACCAGGGAAGCCCAGCTACTTGCAGATGACATTCTGGGTGCTGCCTTTACGAGGCCGACACACAGATCACACAGGAGCCACCCACCCACCCACTTGGTGCCAAATTTTTTTCCAGGAAAAGACTTGTAAGACTTCTCCGGGGGGGTATTTTTGCACTAAAGAGTTTCAGCTCTCTGATGCTAGATCTTATGGGACAGTCAAGCTTGCAAAAGCGAGAGAGACTGGAAGCACCAATGGATTTAGAGCAAACGCAAGCTCTCCCTGCAGGAGTGACCTGTGAACAACTCTGCTGGACTTTTTTTCTTTCCTTTTCTTTCTTTTTTAATCATGATTTACAGCACAGGGTTGCTGAGCTGGCACTGAAGGAGGTTTTTGGAGCCTCAGTCCTAACAAACTCACAAGATTGTCGGTGTTACCTTCTTCCGTGTTCCAGAATCAGAAACCCAAACGGCATCAGGAGAACATTGTGACTTGTCAGAACAGGTTTTTATTTTATTTTATTCTATTTTATTTCAGTTTTGTTTTTCAAGGCATGTTGCTAACCACTACCTGACCATATTGAGGCACATGGAAGGCGTTTTTCTAGACGTTGAGGCAGAACAAGTCTCGCAAAGGGACAGCTGGGTGTCTGCAGAGGGCAACATCCTCCATGGTGCTGTACCTCCCACTGAAGAGCAGTGCTCCAAAGGGCACAGACAGCTTCCTACTGGAAGAGGAGACTGCCTCTTGGGAGCTGTACTCTTCGAGTGCTGCCCTCTCAGTAGGGTGGCCCTGATGTTCCTATTTTTTTGTCTTTTTACCTCTGAGCAGGGGCATCTTAGCGGAGCTGCTGAGCGTTATATTAAATAACTGGCAGAGTAAATAAAGTGGGGAACCCTCTCTCGAGCTGGAGTTGAGCCATTTTGGCAGAGGCAATTAGTCTTCACCTCAAGGATGTTCAGACTCGATGTCTGTTTACCCCACGCTTGGTGAATGGGGCACAGAATCTACCAATCTGCCTTTACTCAAGTCAGTTGCCTTCTTGCAGTGAGGTAGGAACAGCTCCCAGCAGGTCACTGACTGGGATGGTGATGATGATATCTGCTGTAAAATGGTACCAGCTCTCTTCAAAGAGCAAGCTTTGAGACTCCTCTTACGATAGAAACCACTAACTAAACTGGAAGAGCTCTAGGACTAGCACTTCCGAGGAGTGAGGGAGACAGGGAGGAGGCACCACCATGCAGACAGGACAAGAAGGTTTTGGAGAAAACTTCACACTTCACTATAAACCTCTGGAAGCAGAATTTTCTTGCTCAGGACTGAGTATGCCCTCTCAGACACGTTTGATGGGCTTCACACTGAAACATACCTCTGTTATCAAAAACAAAAAATAAACAACAAGGGCAGGGAGATGTAGTCACGGGTGATGTGGAGGGACACGAGCACCAGGTTCTCCACCCTGTCTCAAAGCCTACCAGGAGACCTGGGTGTGCAAGCACGTGGCGTGGTCAGCTTGCAGGGCCCAGAGCTCACTGCTCTCTGTGAGGAACTGGACCTTCTCCTTGCTTGGAAGAAAGAAGCAAGAGCCATATAATCCTTACTAAGACTGAATTGTTCTGCCATCATCTCTCCTGACAAGGATGCGCTCGGGTTGCCACTTACATTATGAATTTTAGGGGAGCTGCCCTGAAAATCTCTGGTCCTACTCAATGAAGGCAAGTGTTTTGGAGGCTGGAAGGTTTGGGGAACCCTGTGAAGACAACTGCTTCTGTGTATTGACTTCCCTGATATACAGAATGCATCCTGAACACGCGTGTGGCTGCACTTTGGATCTAAATTGTCACAGTGGTGCCATCTGTGGCAGTGGGGCTAACAGGGGGTGGGGGGAGCCGATGCCTTTTTGTTGGCAGCATCTGATGGAGCAGCCACTGTATGCCCTTGCTTCCTCCCAAGGTTTGGCACAGCCACTCAGAACACCCAGAACAACTCCTGACAACGCTTGGGGCTTGCAGCAAGGCACAGATGTGGAGATACGTGCTCTGTGACTTCGAAATATAACTGGAAAGGCTGTTTGGGAGCTAGTGTTCTGCTCCCGGGGGGCCAGCACGAGGTGGCTGTGGTGTGAGCTGTGTACCTTTGTCCAGCCAGCACTTCCTCTACTTGACATGGATATTGCACTTTTGTAAAGCGTCCTGGAACTCTGCTGCCCCGCTGCATGCTGTGCAGAGCGCTGGATAGGAAACACAGACAAATGGGTTTCTTTTGGTTTATTGTTATTATTACTTTTTTTTCCCCTTTTTCCTTTTTTTTTTTCCTTTTTACTGGAACCTTGAGCGACAGTGTGGCATTTCTGCAGGCTGGTCTAGAAGGGATCTGCTGAAGAACAGATGGCCTTTGCCTACTCTTACGGCTGCGATGTAATCAGCCTCATCCATATGGTCACATTTTGTCTGTGGAGTGGACTTTGGAAAGCCAAGATCTCCCAGACTCTGTGCCTCCCTCTCGGGTGAACAGCAGGTGCTATCTGGCGAAGACTCATCTGTTCTAGATGGCATTCATGGTTGAGGGAGTCCAAACTCTTCAAGCTGTAGGAGGTAAAGCTGTAGAGACTTCTCTCTCTTCCATCGTGTCTCTCTCTGTTTTTTTTTAATGTGACAAAATGCCAAGGCCATATCACTTGGTGTGTCCCAGCTGACCTTATGGGAACAACCTTACTGGTGTTACTGGTTGCTAGCAAAAGGGTCCAGAATTCAGGGGAGATGAGGTTGGCCTCTGGACACCTCGCTGACTGCGAAACAGAAGGCAGCTTGTCCAGTTGAAGGCGACTGCATTGGTGAAGACACTTCATGTTACCTTTTCAGAAGCACAAATGTGGTCATTGGCTTGTCTGGTTGGCTTGGTTTTATTTCCACTGCATCATCATGTGTGAATGACACTTTCTTTTTTGGAACTGAGAACTCTTCCAAGCACACAAACATCTCCACAATGTGAAATGTAAATAGCATGTTGGACTCTTGTGTCCAGTGTTCAAGACTGCATTGTAATTGTAAAGGAAACCGAATCAAGACTTGGCTGTGAATTTCTTGTGCTGTCTTGGGAATATAACTGTAGTGTTTGTATCCTGTATGTATTATTAAACTGAGTTCATTTTTATGTGCTGATAAAAGGGTTCAAGCTAAGATTTTTAGCGTGCATCCACGTATCCAAATGTGAAGGATGGAGTGCTCCCTCCCCCTCCTGTCCTTTTTTAAGTTCTCTCCATTTGATAGGTGTTAATTTTCCGTGTACAGTCATCTCAGCCAAGATGCAAGGATTTGGGTGCTTTGAGGGGGGGACACAGTGCATGGGGGTTCAAAGTGATCCCGAGTCAGGATTTCCATAGCAGTTCCCTGAATATTTGTGCAAAGTTTGACCTTTCTGAGAGGAACCTGTGTCTCAGAGGGGCTGCTTGGCCATCGCTCACCAGAGCTGTGGGTGCTGCAGGGTGACAGCAGAGAGGAGTGGGTGGATAACCCGTAAGAGAGAGAAACCCAACTCTTCACTTCTGGTCCCACCTTCTCTTCCTTCTGGCAGCAACTGAAATACCATGCTGAGCCCTTTGAAGAAGAAGAGAGAAGTGTCTTGGCTTGTTGATCCCAGCCACCCCACCTGATGCGGGGGTGGATGAGGTGGGTGGGTTTTCCTTCATCTAAGGAGGGGAGGTGTCTTTGAAGTACCTTCTACCTGGGGTCCAAGGAGAAGTCAGGGTCTTCCCCAGCTCACTGGGGCTGGTGTAACTGAGTGAAGATCTCCGTGTGGGAGGGGAAGAGCCCTCCAGGCAGATACTGAGGGGTAGATCCGATGCCTCCAGAGAAGGGACCCAATGAGACTTAGTCTGTACCTGTCACCAGGTGGCTTCTTCCATCACAGCCTACTCCCCTTTTCCAGAAATTCTCCGTGTGCATGCTATGGATGGCTTCCCTAGTCATTCCAGGAGGCCCAGCAGAAGCGTGGGATGTTTTTGGTAGTGAGTGATCTGTGCTTTATTTTGGGGGGGTGAGGGTGGAGGGGGCAGGATCTCCTGCCAAGCCATGATGGTGGTGAGCGTGTTGCCCAGCTGGGAGAGAGAAGGGACGGGGTTACTGGTGGCCTGGAGCTCCCAGCTGCTCGCCCAGCCCTTGTGGCTGCATGCCTGAACAAAGTGGAAACACAAATTGATGTACAACCAGAAAGTTCAAAACACTCCTTTCCTAAAGAGGATGACAACTGTAGCATGAAGCTCTTAGGTGCTCTGCATATTTAATACCACATTGCTCCTCACTATGCAACTCCCCAACTCCTTCCTTCCTTCCTTCCTTCCTTCCTCTTCCTCCTCTAATCTCACCCCAAGACTTTTCCAGGGGCTTCCACCCAGGGAGGCCGCTGAAGTCCCAGAAAAAGCTTCATTTCTTTCCTTGTCCTCTGCATTGGGTGCAGGTGCCCAGCCCTCACGTCGCGTGCCTCAGGTCCCTTGGTTAACGGGAGGCCCCATGAGTTTTATTCACATCATTCAGAGGGAAGTTTCTTTTCTTGGACACTGTGCACAGAAACCTAATGGTGATCATGTACCTGGCCTTTTTGTAACTTTTTTCTGTTTTTTTCTTCTTAACCATAATGGTTGTATATCATACCACTTTATATACATATATAATATATAAATATATATAATTTTTTTAAAAAAAAAACTTTGGACCTGCTAGTTTCTTTCAAGTGTTCCTGCACTTACCCAAAATGTTTTTAAATTGTGAGGGTTAAAGAGGATTGAGCCCATTTTTGTATCTTTACTTTTAATTCTGTAGTTCTATTGATTGTAATGTAGCTATTTTTTACTGTAACTTTTTGGTTTGCAAATACTAAACAAAAAACCTAAATGTAATTTCTGTGGTTTCTATTCAGCTTGGGTTTCATGTTTTAAAAATAAACGACTTAAAACCACTGTTCATGTTTATTGATTCTTCTTTTATTATTTTTTTTTGTATTTGTTTGGTTTTTGGGTTTTTTTTGTTTCCTTTTTCATAAATCTGCTTGAATTTTTGCCCCCTTTCATACGTTGTGGTGGATCCATGAATTGAGACTGGGTAATAGAGCCATAAAGTCTAATGGTGGAGAATAAAAGGAATAAGGAACCCGAGTGCCCTGTGGGACAGAAATTGAATTACTGGTGTCATGAGATGGAAGGTGCTCCCAGATTTTGGCAGAGCTGCTTTTTCTTTCACTTTTAGGTCTCAGCCTGATCTGACTGTTGTTCAAAGTCATGAATTTGGTGGTTTCTCATCCCATTTGAAGACTGGACTGGTAAAATTGGTCAGCCCCAAAAGAACTTCTGAAGAGAAGTGATGGAGGTGGACATGGACTCCAGGGGAAGCTGCACTGATCCTGCTTTAGAGAAGAGGTGGCTCATCTTCCTCCTGGGTGAGATTTGGTTAGGGGGAGCCTGGGTGGGGACACGGAGTCAGTGGTCTCAGGGGCCACTGGTGCTGCTGCAGATGATGCTTTAGCAGCTGGGGGTGGTGTCCATCAAGCTATGGAGATATTCACCTTGCGAACAGTGCATGGAATGGGATCACAGAACCATGGGGTGGTAGGAGTTGGAAGGGACCTTTGGAGATCATTTAACCCTCTTTAGAGATCATCTAGTCCAACCCTCCCAGCTGGAGCAGGTTGGACAGGAAGGTGAGATACCTCCCAGAGCCCCCTCTACTGTTTGGCTTCTGCTGCTCCAGATCATCAACGAATGAAAGTGGCTCTTTTTCACCAGCAGAAGTACAAAAAGTGTGGAAAAAAACAATATTGGAGAGGGGGGAGGAGAACACACAGCTCCTGTGAAGGCGTCCCTCTTCAGAAGGCAGTGAGATGTACGTACGTGCCTCCGGTAACGGCATGTGGTTGTGGAGGAGCTGATGCTGGAGCTCGGCGTGGGCTGGGCTTTGCCCTGGGCTATGGTGGGTTTCTTTGGAGTTCTTCCTTTGTAGTGCTCTCTGATCACAGGCCTGCGAGCGCTGAGAGAAAGCCTTCACCTTCCTGGAGTCTCTTGATCTGTTTTCTGCCTGATTCTGCTACTCAAACAGAGGGGCTGGTCTCCTGCCTCCCTCCTGTGCTCTTCTGTCCTCACAGATGAATCTCAATGGATGAATCTCATGGATGGGAATCTCAACAGGCACAGGTTTTCCTCCCGTCACTAATAATTAACAGGTTTGCCTCCCTTTTGTTCCCCACCCCTGGCTAAAGGAGGAACCCACATTTTCCATCCTCATCCTTGACCTGAGCTGATTAAACCTGCTCTGGTGCCAAGGGCTCAGGAATCAGTCAAGGGAAACTGATGGCACGAAGGAAAATTAAAACCCACACCAGAGTCAGCACATAAATGTTCTACCAGGCTTACAGACTCCCACCAGGGGTGGGAACATGCAAAAGCCACCTGCCCAGTGACCTTTCCCAGTGCTTTCCAGCAGCCGTGGGCTTCACTCACCCTGCTGCAGCGCTCCCCATCCCAGCTGGAGCAGGGCAGGGCTCTCCCAGATAGCCAGGAACGGGGAGAAACCAGAGAGGAGGGTGAAGTATGTGTTTGAATAAACCTTAGCCTCTGATCAGCCGTCAGTAGTGGTGGAGATAAGGCAGGGAGGGATGCCCCGGGGAGATGCCTTCAAACTTACTGGTTCCTGTGGCGTGCTGAGCTGTGCTAACAGGAGCGCTGCCTCCAGGAGCTGTTGGTGGGAGGAAAACCAGCAGGTAGAGCTGGTGGCTGCGGGATACTGACTGGGATGCAGTGATTGACTACGTGCCCCCATCTCCTGGCACCTCTCGAGGTGGGAAATCACACCTCCTCTGGGGGATGCTTTCTGCTGAATGCAGTGATCAAGCCTGGATCTGCCCGTCTTCTTCCATTGGATGCACCTGAGATCTGGAGTCACAGCTCTCCTTTGGTGGGGTCTCATCAGGGCTCTGCCCTCCCCCTGTGTCTGGGGAAGGTGACAGGCAGTTGGAATTGCATCTCATCTCCTCTAACCCCTCCTGAAGCATCCTTCTCCCCCAGGGGTGACCCCATCCTACTCTGCCTGAGCAGGTCTGCTTTCAGGAGGTCACAACCAGCCCTCTCCAGGTGAGGTTGGCCAGGAGAGACAACTGAGAGCCCGTTGGCTTGAAAGAAAAGCCTGAACAGGCAGACTCTGATCTGTCTGACCACATGGGGATGCTGAAGTCCTGCTCTTGGTGACTGGAAGGGTTTGCAAGAGGAGGCAACTGCAGGATGGGCAAGGGGAGAGATGCTGATGCTGGCCCAGGGCCTGTCCAGCTGTGATGAAGGCCAGGGGGTTGACAGGGTTTCTCTGCACCCCACATTTGCAGCCCATCCTGGAGTCCCTCTGTGGGTCACAACATCATAGTATGGAGGGACATGACCACCTGGCACACTTAGGGGCAACCTTCACCAGCTCTGGTGGCGACCACCTCGGGTCATGAAGGAAAAGCTGGTCACTGCTGTGTCCTCGTGCCATTGCGTGGTGGAGAGAGGACGGATGGTGGCAGGAGAAGGACTGTTCCTTCAGTGGGTGATGTCTCTGTGGCCTCATGGAGGGCGGTTTGCCTCGGCTCTGCCAGCAGGAAGGTCTTTCCCTGGAGCAGGCAGCGTTTCTCACCACGACTTCAGCAAAAAAATCCCTGCTCTGGGCATTTTTTTTTTTTTAATCCCAGCCCGGTCGGTGGAGGGGAGTGGGAGGAAGCAGAGCTCCCTTCTCACCGTGAGGTGTTGCAGATGCTGGAATCCTTCTCCCACCCGCTTCCTCTTCCCACCAGCGGAACACCACGGGACCTGGTGCTTGCACCCTATAAATCACTCGGTCACTCACGATCCGCTCCGAAGGCGGCTGCTCTGGGGCCAGTGGGCTGCTTGGGCAGGGAGCCAGCAGCCCCCCCACCCCCACCCCAATTCCCTAAGGAGCTTCAAACTCAACAACTCATCCTGTTCCTCCCCCTTCCCAAATAATGGGATGCTTCCCAGGCTGATGCGGACACGGCTGGAGCATCCCCCAGCGTTCCTCGCTGTGGTCCCACTGCTTTGGCACTGCCGCCTGCCATCCTCTGCCCTCAGCGGGGACAGGCACAAACCTGGCACTGTCCCCCTTCCCTCACAAGCGAAGCCACCCAGATTTGGGGGGGATGGAGGAGGAAGACACATCTGCCAAGGAGGAGGAAGGAAGGATTGGGAGCGGGGCCATCCAGCAGTGCAGCAGCAGCGCCGTGGGTCTGGTCCGGCAGCGCCGTGGGAAGTGCTTCCAGCTGCTTTTAAGATGCTCAATTCATCTCCTCCTCCGCTCTTGGGCTTGCCAAACGGCTACAGGAGCAGAGCTGGGAAGGATGAGGAGGGGGGGAGATGAGGCAGACCAGAAGCAGCGGGTGCTGGGATCCCCAGGGCTGAGGAGGGAATTGGGTTTTTATTGATTCAAGACCGGTCTTAAAAGTCAGGAAGAGAAAAATAAACTTTGGAGGGTTGGGAGAGGGGGTGTGTGTTATTTCTTTTACACACCTGCAAGTGATGCAGGCGTGGGAAATAATAGAAAGGTGAAAAAAACTGAAGGGGATGTGGATGATGGATGGTAGATGCTTTTTTGGGGGGAGGGGGAGGGAGATACCCTGCAAACCCTCATCCATCCTGCAATCATCACTACCTGCTGCAGGGCTTTGAGCCCCCTGCTCCAAGAGATATGCCAGTGGGGGATTTAGTGACACTAAATCTGCACAGAGGTGGGTGGGGGGCAGCTATCTCCCCCCCCTCCATGGGGATCCAACACTCTCTTCTCCCAGCCCTGGGACGGGAGCGCTGCGTGCGTCGCTCAGACCCTGCAATTTGGCTGCTTTTATGTTCCTTTCCCACAAATATTCCAGTTTGCTGGGCCAGAGGGGCTGGAAGCGGCGCTCGGAGCTGATTCACACAAGTTTTGTCATCTCCCAATCTCCCAACACCACCATCCCCAGCCCCCAAACCCTCCCACCCCCAATCTCAACTATTTCTCGCCCCCGTGGGTGCCAGGACGGGGTGTTGGTCCCGTCGCCGCAGACACAGCTCCCCGCTGAGAAACCACAAAGCTCCCGTGCCAGGGGAAAGCAGAGGTTCACACCGAGTCCAGAATTTGCCCAAAGGCAAATTAAAGCCAAAATAAAGGTTGTGGGAAGCAGCAAAAGGACTAAAATAGAGTGTGACTCCCTACCCTCCATGCTGCAGCCACCCAGGCATCAGGAAAGCCGTTGGTGGAGCATCCCTTGGGCGGGATGGTGTCAAAAGCAGTGGTCCCTGTGTAGTGGCAGTGTCCCCACTGAGCCAGGCTTGTCCCCACGCTGTCACCCTCCAAAAGGTAGGGCCACCTTATCAGCCCCCACGAGCAGGCGAGAGCAAACAGGACGTCCCAGGCTCCACACAGATGAAAGCAGGCTGGCCCGAGGAGCCCGGCCAAGTATGCGAGAGCAGCAGGCTTGGCTTTTGTTTTCCTTTTGTTTATTAATGCGAGTATTTATTTACTTTTCAGCCCACAAGGAGGATGGGAGGGGG
>VXBW01006791.1:1057690-1145130 GCA_013400375.1 Thinocorus orbignyianus
TTTTTTTTTTTTTTTTTTTAAAAAAAAGGCACAGTAAAAAAAATACTGGCTCAATAACATATTTACAACGCACCCATTATGGGCTATTTTCACTCAGCTTTGGGTTGGAAATGTCCAGCTCCGGCTCAGCCTGCTTGATCCAGGGGCACAGGGCTGGCAGTGGCAGACAGGGTGGCAGGGAGTTGGGGTGGGGGATGAAGAATCCCTCTATCCCCCACCCAACTGGATAAATTAGGGATGGAGCAAGGGCCAGGCTGGGAAACACCTTGGGGGTGCTCCAGCCACCCCAGCATCACCCACCGTGGGGGTGGAGGATGCTCTGACCCCATGGCTGGTGGGGGGAGATGGGGACAGACCCCGACCAGACCCTCTTCTGCAAAGGTGTGGAACCCAGGAGTGGGCAGAGGGTGGTGGCACTGGAGGGAGACACAAACACAGCACCCACGCTGCTCCGGCGGCTCCTGGAAAATCCCCCTCTCCGTATTTATAGAAAAATATATATATATTCTCTATAAATAGTGCATAGATTGATGCCACCAGCAACATGTAGAAAGAGAAGGGGAGTTTTAACACCAATGCCAGCTTGTAGTCCACCCCATCGTCTCCCTCCAGTGCAGCCACCGAGTACCCAGCAGCTTTGCAGCACCCTGGGCTGGTGTTAACCACGACCTGGGGGCTTCTCCTGGCCACCTTCTGCCTGCCCACTGAGCTGGGGTGGGGGGACAAAACTCCCCACTGACCCTTCATCTCCCGAATAAGGAGCCGGAGCCTCTCTGCTGAGATTTTGGGGGCTGGGAGAGAGAATGGGGGCGGGCGAGGGGTTTGGGGGAGAGGGGGAGGGGGAGGCACACACCAACAAAACTTAACATTTAAAAAGGGGGGGAAAAAAACAACAAAATGGGAAAAAAATAAAGGAGAAGGAAGCCTGGGGGTGGCAGAGCCATGCAGAGCCTGCGGGGCACTCCCCAGGGGTTAAGTGCTCAGGACCCATCCCCCTCCCCGCCATCCCGGACGGAGCGGGCAGCGGGCACACAGGGCAGGGGACAAATTTGGGAGAAGAGGAAGAAGAGGATGATGGTCGGGGGGGTGGCCGCACAGCAGCCTTCAGTACACACACACACACTGTGCAATACCACAGCAACGACGTCTGTCTGTCTGTCTGCCCATCCATCTGGCAGCCAGGACAGACCGACGCACCCGCACGCAGGTCCCGCACGCCCGTCGGATACCGGGGAAATTGGGGACGAGGTTGGAGGGGACACATGTCTCCTAATAAACCACGTTGGCGGGGCACCATGGCGTGTCGGGGTACAGCAGGCAGTGCACGGAGCGGAACCTGAGGGGAAGAGGAGGTGGGGTGCTGAGCAAGGGGCAGTGGTGGCCCCATGGCACCCGGGTTGGGGAGGGTCCCCCCACCATCTCACCTGGATGGGTCCTCCTCCACGGAGAAGGCTCCCTTCATGTGGATGGAGTTGCGCTTGTTTTCGAACATGCCGTAGCTTAGTGTCACCTGGATGGAGGGAAACACAGGGTGGGGGGTGTCAAGCGGACAACGTGATCATGAGGATCGAGCAGGAGCATGAGAGGGGGCTGCAAAATTCACCCCTTTCCCCCCACAGCCTCTGGTCACGCTCTGCATCATCTCCCAGGGATGGGTTGATGGGGTTTTCCCCCCTCCCCTGATGTTTTGGAAGCACATAAATCAGTGTATTAGCCGTGATGCCCAATTTTTAGCTGACACCATGAAATCGGATGGTGGTACCATCCATCCCAGCCCCCTCCATCCACCCCGGGGCACCAGGACAGGGATACCTGTTTGTGGATCTCTGTCTTGGGCACCTGGTGGAGGTTCTCCAGGTGCGAGTGGAAGAGGTTGCTGCGGATGAGCTTCACCCCCAGCACGGACTCGATGATGTAGCCGATGGTGCAGTCATCAGGCAGGCGGATCTTCTCCGCCGTGCTCATGAAGTGGCCCCCGCTGTGGGGAGAGAGAGAGGAGCTGCAGAGGAGCAAAGCCCAGGGGGACATGGCCATCCCACGAGGTCTGGGCTTGGCTGGTGGGTGCCCAACTTTAGCTCTAATTAAAAGTCCTCCCCAGCTTGTTTGCAGCCCCCAGCAAGGCAACGAGAACAAAGTGGTAGAAGAGGCTGAGAGAGCTGGGGCTGTTCAGCCTGGAGAAGAGAAGGCTCCGGGGAGACCTGAGAGCAGCCTTCCAGGATCTGAAGGGAGCTCCAGGAGAGCTGGGGAGGGACTTTTGGTCAGGAAGTCTAGTGACAGGACGAGGGGTGATGGTTTTAAATTGGAAGAGGGGAGATTTAGATTAGACATTAGGAAGAAATTCTTTGCTGTGAGGGTGGTGAGGCACTGGAAGAGGTTGCCCAGAGAAGTTGTGGCTGCCCCATCCCTGGAGGGGTTCAAAGCCAGGCTGGATGGGGCTTGGAGCAACCTGCTGTGGCGAGAGGTGTCCCTGCCCAGGGCAGGGGGGTTGGAACTCCATGATTTTTAAGGTCCCTTCCAACTCTAACCATTCTATGATTCTAAGAGGGTCCAATGCCCATCCCCAAAGATGCTGTGACTCTGTGACTTCTTGGTGCCCTGCTGGGAGAACCACAACATGTCCCCAGGGGAGAGCAACTCCAACACTCTTACCTGGCCCATGGGCTCATCTTCAACGCCAGCCCCCGGCTGATACAAAACCCCGCTCCTCCCGTGGCAAACCAGAAATGCACAGGGTGCTGCAAGGAGAGAGGGGAAGCCACAGCAGTGAGACCTCCTCCCACCGACCATGGAGCAATCCCATCCCAAACAAAGCCATCCCCAACCTCTCACACACCCGGACCCCTCACCATCTTGTTCTCGCTGATCCTCTCCGTAGCCTGGATGGGTCGGTCCAAGCTGGGCTTCCCGATGTAGATGTCCTGGGTGTGGGGGTAGCTGGAGAGCAGCTTCACCAGCATCCGCACGTTCACGTAGTTGTCATCGTCCACGTGGCAGAACCACCTGCGGTGGCAGCAGTGTCACTCCACGCCAGGGCAACTCCCCCAGACCCCACGTTGAGATACGGACCCAAAAATGCACATGGCACCATCATCATCATCATGTGTCCCTCCCCAGTCCCACCATCACCCATGGCAGCCCCAGGAGCTACTTACTTTCTTCCAGACTCGATGAACTTGTCGTACTCCACTGCCATCTTGCAGGACAGGGCCTGGCGGCTGTGGGCAGCCGAGCAGTTGGTGTTGATGACATTTCCTACGGGAAGAGATGGAGGTCAAAGCCCGGTGCTGGTGGGGGTATCCCGCACCTCCCTGCCCGCTCCAACAGCCAGGCTTCACCACCCGGCATTCCAGAGGCATCAGCGAGGATGGAAACCTTGTGGATGTCCCTCCCTGCCACATCACTTTGGGCAAAGAGTGGATTTTTGGGGGAATTTGGGGGATCAGCAAGGGATGTGGATGCAGCAGGTGCACCAGGGTTGAGCTAAGCGTGATGCCACCCTAAATCACCTTGCCCATCCCATGTTGGCCCATGTACCAGTCACCCCGGGTGTCCATGAGTTGGTTTCTCCACCCAGAACACGATAGCCAAAATCCTGCCCTATTCCCGCTGCCTTTTCCCACAGCAGCCACCTGTTATTTGCTTGCCCAGCTCAGAGGCAGTCGCTTCCCAGCCTGAAAAGGAGTCATTTGCATGGGGAGAATGGAGCGGGCTGACCCTGGCCCCGGGGAGCTGCTGCCAGGGAAATGCTCCCACGGAACTCCGGCTGCGTTGCCCATCAATCCCAGCTCACCCCAGGGACAAACTGGTGCAAACGCACCCCCAACCAGTTAGTGTTCTCCCGCCAGAACTGGGCTGACTGGGAAGGAAACTCGTCCCCAGGTAGCGCTCCCGGGAAGATGGTGCTTTAGGCACCATCAGTGAAACAAGTTGCGCTCGTTCTCAGCCCAGGTCCCTACGGTGAAGGCTCCTGAGATTGGTATCCAACTGGTAGTATTTTGACCAGTTCCAGGGACAAGTTCCAGGCCCATCATGTTCCAGAGGTGGGGGCACCTCAGGGAACCCATCCAGGTCGCACATGCAAAGGGACAAGAGCCACAGACTCACGTGCTTGCTTCTTCAGCTCCTCATCCTCCCCGTCAGTGAAGATGAAGGTCTGAAAGATAAGACGAGGCACCTTTGAGGACTGAGGAGTCCAGGTTATGCACCTCTAGATGCCACCCAGCACAGCTGGGCGGCACTGGGGACACTGGTAATGACTAAAACCCAAAACAGCCCTGGAGAGCCAGGCAAACCCAAGACATGCTCAGCCTCAGGCCAGGAGGGGTGCTGGACATGGCACACAACATCCCTCATCGGGATGCCTTCCCAGTGCCTGAGCTGAGCATCCTCATCCTCTCGCCTTCCCCATGTGGCAGCAGTAGGCAGGGGGTGGAGATTTTGGGTGACACCAGGGCTGTCCCCAGCACACGGTGGACATGTGGAGAGGAGCAAGTGACAGGGAACGGGGTGCAGAGCGCGGCTGGATCTGAGGAGGGACTTCAGACTTTAGCCGGCGTGGCCGGCACGTGTGGCTGGGGATGCCAAAGCAGCCGCCCGGCAACTCTCCCTGCCCGGGCAGGTGTGTTTGCCCACGGCGCTGGCTGCCAACCGTGTCCCCACCTGTGTCAACAACACGTGACTGTCCCCCAGGCACTTGCACAACACCCCCACGGCTCCTCTCCGCTCCCCGTCCCCCTCCCAGGGTGGTTGAACTGATGCTGGTGGTCACCAGCCCCAAGGAGGGGATGGTCCCCTGGGTGCCAGGCAGCACCCTGCATCCCCCCGGCTGCACCCCTCTATTTACACAGCTAATTCCTGGCAGATGCTGCTTGGAAAGGAGGATAGGGGGTGGAAAATAGGGGGGGGGACACACAGAGATGCTGTTGGCCTGGGATTTGGGGAAGGGGGGAGAAGCAGGAGGAGAGAGCAGGGGGGTGGGAAAGGCATGGCCATCAATCAGCGGGCAGCAAACAAAGCTGGAGGAGAGAAACCACAACCAGCTGCCAAGCGCTATTAAAAACCAGACGTGCACAAAAGGGCAAAGGAAGAAAGACAAAAGGGCTGGGGGTGTAAGGAAGGGGCAGGGGGAAGAGAAGGAAAGCAGGAGGCGGTGGAAGGGGAATGATGCTGGGGAGGATGATGATGAGGATGATGAATTACAAGTGAGCTGGAAATTGGGTGCCACCCCGCAGCCGGGGAACACGCCGGGTGTTTTTGTGGTTTGTTTGAGGAGGTGGGTACATTGTACAATAGCAGGGGCTGACTTTACTCAGCAGAGGAGAGTTAAGCAGGCAGTGGTGGTCATTAGCATACAGCTGCGCTGGGTAACCCAGCCGGGGTCTGCTGGGGTCCCCCGGGCTGGTGGGGAGAGCTCCGATCCATAAGGAAGGCTGAATGAGAGGTGACGGGGCTACAAGTGACCTTTAGGGCTTGAAAAGAAAAAGGAAAATAAAAAAAAGAAGGAAAAAAAAAAGAGAAAGTATAGAGGAGGTGGGAAGGCAAGTTCTCACAAATAAATGCACAGCCTTGTTTTTGGGGAGGGACAGGGGTCAGCCCCCCTCCTCCATGGGTCAGGAGGGCTGCAAGCAAAGGGTTAGGGGATGGAGAACCTGCTGCTGAGGAGGGGACAGCTAAAGGACAGGGACAGCTAAGGGACAGGGACATTCACCCATCAGCTGAAGGGCCAAGGATGCCCGTGGTCATTGTGGTGCTGGGGTGGGACAGGGTCAGGGCTGTGCGTGGTCACCCCCAACCAACACAGGGTCCAGCCAGCACCTCACTGCTGGTCCCCATCTCCCCCAGCTGCTCAGGGAGGGGGCAGGCAGGTGCTGAGGATCCAAGCTGATCCAGGGGAGGGGAAACAACATCTAAGGATGCCCAAAACGACCCCAACACAAGCCCTTTCTCATCTACCCGGAGACACGTGGCGTCCCAGTACATCCCATTCCGAGCTCCAGCCCTGCTGGATGGGGAGGGGACAGGGCAGGCGGGGGACACGCAACCTCCACACAGGCGAGACAGAAAATGTTTGCTTGATTAGCTCAGAAACGCCGTCCAGCAACTGTGCCTTCAGCCACTCCAAAAATAACCCCACAACTAGTCCTCCGGCTCAGCCGCTATAAATAGACCTCAGGGACAATTGTTTATTATCCACCCGCACCGAAAGGGCTTCTTCCTAACGAGGCATCTTCCCTCTGGCCTCTCCCCACCTACATCCCGTCTTTTTTCCCGGTGCGGGTTGACCAGGTGGCACCCTGGGGACCAGGACAGGGGCACACAGCCCTGCAAGCCACCTCGCAGGGACTGCTGGGGCCTCAAGGGTTCCCCACCACAAAACTCAATTAAAACGAAAATAAAATTGAAATTAAGGACCCTATTTATGTGTTTCTTTGTAATTAATTGGTCTGTATTTCTTAGAAGGGAGCTGTGCCCTTCCTGCACGGTCCCCTCGTCCATGGCTGCAGGGGAGAGGAGCAAAAGTGCCAGCCAAGGCTGGGAGGGGACACGGAAGGAAAGGAGGGGGACAAGAAAACACCATTTCCAAATGCCAGGGTGAAGGAAAAAAAAACCACAATCAAAACCAGATCAAACTTCAGCATCCCTGACAGCATTGGGATGAGACAGTGCCCGTTTGCAGTGTCCCCAAGCTGTCACCTCCCAAGCCACCACCTCCAGACCCAAAAGGGACAGAGTCAACCCCCCATCGAGGCACAGAGCACCCTCAGCTCCCCTCCACCTCTCCCCCACTCGGTCCCCATGCCAGCTGTGGCACCGAGGGGTGCCAGGACCTCTTGTCATCCCCCCCAGTGGTAACTTTTCCTGCGGGGTGCAGGAGAGGAAGGGCCCCGCTGTTGTCCGTCCCCCCCCAACAAGCCCTGCAGGAAACCTCATTGTTCTCAAAACTGCAGCTTCAAGAAACACAGGATGCCAAATCCCTCCCGAACAATAGCTGCCACCACTCCACACAGCCCCGGACGGGGACCAAGAGGCATCCAGGGTCCCTATGGCCAGGATGGGGTCACCACCCCCCCAAACTGCCTGCAAGGAGCCAGGCAGTCTCCGGCATCCCCCTGCCTCCTCCTCCTCACCCCTGGGGAGGGTTCATTGCTTTTTTTCTTCTTTTTTTTTTGTGTGTGTGTCTTGCCCTCCCCTTCATTTCTCCTTTTGCAGTGACTCATTTCCCCTCCACCGACCCAGCTCAGGGCTGGGTGCTGCGCAAGGCATCCCACCAGCCAGGGCCACTCCGGGGTCACCTCTCTGTCCCCCGTCCCACCAGTTTCCTGGGGTGACACATGCTCAGCAGACCCTGTCCCCACCGAAAAGGGGAACCTCAGCCAGGCAGATACCCCCCGTGACCCCGTGGCGCACAAATCTTGCCCCCACACCATGTCTCACTTCCCAGTACTGGGATGGGATGAAGCAGCCCAACACCCACCTACACAGCACCCAAGTGAGGGGTTACACCCCCTTTTCGCCCCAAGGACAAGGGGAAAGCAGCCAGCAAAGAGGTGCTGGGGGGGTGGGGGGTGTCTCAGCCAGCAACTGGGCAAGGGGCTACGAGGATGCTGCCAGAGTAGGTCCCTGCCTGGCTTTGTGTCCCCCCCAACAGATGCTTTCCCTCCAGTTTATGGGGGTTCAGTGGGGAAGAACTCCCCACCTTGCTTAAACGGGCTGGGAAAAGTGTGATGGTGGTGTCCCCACTCCCACCTGGACACGGCGTTTCACAGTATGGGGTGGAGGGGTGTCTGTGCTGGCACTGGATTCCTGGAGCTGAGACCCACGGAGGCAGGGAAGCGCTTTGCAAGGCTTGCAGGACCTTCCTTCGTCCTCCCCACCCATCCCTCCCCACTCAAAGAGAGAAGAGGAAGAATCCTCCAGTGTAATTTTAAATGCTATAATTTTTTAATAACCTCCTGGCAAACAATGAGCTCATTGTGCAGTGAGGGTCCCCCACCCTCCCGCCTGGCGCTCCACGCACGCCGGCTCCGGAGCTTTTATGGACAAGGACAGCGGCATCATTTGGGGCAGATAATTAAGGTCCTCCCCCCAACCACATCCCCATCATCCCCCAAAACCACACAGGCTTGCCCAGGAGGGGCAGCAGGGAGGGACCCTCACACATGAGCTGAGTTCAGCAGCGCTCAGCACGCCCTGGTGTAAACCCAGGATCTGATTTTGGGATGAGCAGCCCCCATGGCTCCCAGCTGCTCCTGGTGGGACCCCAAATGGGACACCACTCCAGCCCTGAGCAATGGGGAGCCTGGCTGATGGGGGGCTGAGAAATTTGGGAGCTGCCATGAGCGGAACACGCTCTCTGGAAGGCAAACCCCATTCCCTCTGCCCCGAGAGCAGGAATTTCTTCAAAGCCTGCAATTATCCTGCCGAGCTGGATGCAGCCAGCAGATCCCACGCTGGTGGGACGGTAGCCCAGCCCGGGTTCCTCGCAGGCACCGCGGCGTGTGCCGAGCCGCCCCGCCGCCTTCGGGGTGCCCCGGGGACAGGGGACAGCTTCTTATGCAACCCTGCCACTGCAAACTGCCCGACTCAGCAGGAAACCAGTGGGTTTGGACTCACTCCTGTCCAGGATTTCTGCCTAATGACCATTTCCACCCACCCCACTCCCTCCCCCTTTTATTTTTTTTCTTTCAAGTGCAAAGTTTCCCCAGGACTGCACTCCAGCATCCTGAGGGTACTGGGACAGCTGGAAACTCTCCCCAAAGCAAGGAGGGGAAAACCCATAAATTCTTCTCCAACAGCAGCTTGTCCAGCCTGGAATTGTGCAAGCTGGGAAGCAAATTTAGGAGGGAATAGGGATCTGCTCCCCCCACCCCTCACCTCCAAGCAGAGAGAAGCAGGAAGGAGAAGGGGGTACCTGTGGCAGGGTCTTGGAGGGGACAGAGGGCAGGAAACAGGGACTATTGTGGGCAGAACAAAGAGCAGCCAAGGAAGGACACAATAGCTATTCCCCCTCTCCTCCAGGATCCAGCCTGGAGTTACCTGCTGGAATTAACTCCTTCTCACCACTGCCTGCATCCCTCCTGCCCCCCCCAGAGTAGAGAACCACTCAGGTAATGAACAGCCAGGAGTGGGGGGGTCAGGGTTTGATGAGGGGAAGGAGAGAGATAGGGAATTCTCAGTCCCTGGGCATGAACATCCCTGGGACAGGGAGGCAGCACACGCGCCAGAGCGCCGTTAAGGAGACACAAACAAGAGAAAGGGCAGGACGAGCAGAGACAGATCTGACTCAGACCAAGAGAGACACGTTTTTTGAGCAGAAGCAGCACCCTGCTGTCACCACACCACCCTCCCGGGGCAGAAAACACGGGGCCAGGCAAGGAGAGGATACAGGAACCACAGCAGAGAAGAGCCCCGTGGCACCAACCCTACACTCCGCAGGGGAAAAAACCCCCAACTTGATGCCAAGTTTGGGAAAGCCTAGGGTTCCCCAAAGGCTCCCAGAGTCAGGATGGGAAGATGGGATCCAACGGCCAGCACAGGGTTGTCCCCTCTGCCACCGTGTGTGTGTTGTCATCCCCGCATCCAACCCTCGCTTTGCTCCAACGGGATTTCGCGCCGCCTCCAGCTCCCACTCTCTCCCTCTCTCTCTCGGCAGCTCCTTGTCCTCAAGTGCTGTACAAGAGCCGTCACTCAGCGGCTTGGCTTGTCAAGCGGGCACCTCGCCGGGCTGCGGCCCCCCTGGCTTCATGGCCCTCATCTCTAGGCAACCTGACCTGGACACGGCCGGCTCCAGCTCCCTGGTTCCCATGGAAAGTGCCACACAAGAGGCTGCGAAGCCTTTTCTCTGCGCCGGGAGAAAAGGGGCTTTGTTAGCTTGCCCAGGGGGACAGCGTGAGAGCCGAGCTTCGGGTCTCTGGGAATCCAAACGGACAAACGAAGCACAACACACACACACAAAAAAAAAAAAAAAAACCAAAAAGAAAGCCGGGGCCCAAAAAGGGGAGGGGGAAAAAAAAAAAAAAAAAAAAAAAAAAAAGAGGAAAAAAAAAGAGCAGCCATTCCCAGGATCATCTGTAGGTGCTCCAAGAGCGTTTCCCCCCCTGCCACTACTCGCCACCCCCTCGCAGTGACAGCATAGCATAAAAGAGGTTTCCATTAAATAACTGTACCAGGGAGAGATGGCAGAGCCACTGCCAAACCCAGGAGATCTGAGCAGAAAAAAAAAAGAAGAAAAAAAGAGAGGGACAAGATTCACAGGGAAAAAAACCAAAAAAATCTAGTAAGCCAATGCTTGGGGTAAATTGCAGGAGCCAAGTCTCCCCAACAGGGTCCAGCAGACCCCAGGGAAGGAGGCAGGGGCAGGTTGGTCCCCCCGCTCCCCTCCACCTTCCCCCTCCTCCCCAGACACTTCAGATTTCCAAAGAAAACAGTTCGCAATCAAGAATCACAAATCCAGGCCAGGAGGAAACACGTGAAGACAGTAGGATGGAAAAGGTTAGGACCAGGCATAACTTACTTGGAAAGCTGTCTAAGGGCAGAAAAAGTGTCTTAAGAGCAGATGGTGAAGCACATTTCCTAAGGAAACAGCATGTTTTTGTTTTTTCTTTCCCCTTTTTAATTTTGCTTCATTACTTGAAGGACAGAGTAAGGGACAGCCAGGGCTCAGGGCAGGACATCAGGAAGGTCAGGAATCAGACCAGCTGCAACTGCCCCAGTGGTGGAGAGCCAGAGCAGACCTGCCGGAGTCCCCAACCACTCCAGTCCTGCCCAGTTCCTGGCAGTGGGACCAAGAGCCTCAGCATATCCCAGCTCTCTCCCAGTCCTGAGCTGCTAACCCGGGTGTCCTTTGGGCAACCTTAACTGCAGGCACCTCGTGGGGACCTGCCAAACCTCACCCCACAGCTGGGTCCATCCTGCAGCCCAGGAGGCCATCCACAGCAGGCACCAGTGGATCAGGCTGCATCCCTACACCGTGCCTCAGTTTCCCCGGTGGATAGCAACCCGGGGCAAGCCCTGCAATAGGAGCCGTTTAGAAGAAAGACCCCAGAGCAGTGTTCTGGTGGGCTGCTGAGTGCAAGGAGCTCAATTCATGCTCCCTCCATCACTCACCCATTCCAACCTCAGCCCATTTCACCTTCCCCAAAACACAGCTGGCTCTACAACAGCCTTGATGGCCTCTAAAGAGTCAATATCGAGGGGAAAAAGAAGGAGGAGGTGGCATTTACGGGGCCACGGCAGCCCATGGCGAAAGTTTGGGACAGCGGCGCTGTCACCCGCGTCGCCGCACCCCGATGGGGACCGTCCCCATCCCCATCTCCATCCCCTTACCATGTCGCGGTTGCGGGAGATCCAGGTGTCGAGCAGCAGCTCCAGCCTGGCCTTGTGAAACTTTTTGGTGGTCTTGACGGCGATGAAGACATCCCGGGGGGAGATGTCCTCTGCCGGCGGGCGGGGAGGACTCGGGGGGGCGGCGGGTACCTCCCGTCGAGCCCGACTCAGCCTCCCAAAGTAATCGGCAAAGCTACGGAGCCCTGGGGGTCCCTGTACCGCCGGGGCGGGGGCCCCCAAACTCTGCAGAGCCCGTTGAGCCCCTCCAGCCTCCCCCCGGGCTAAGCCCGGTCTCCCCGGGGGTTCCACCATGAGCACCAGTAAGCAGGTGAACATGGAGCCCACCAGGGAAAGGAGCAGCTTCCTCCCGCAGCTCTTCAGCATCCTCCCTGCTGCTCAGCTCCTCAACCTCAACCAGCTCCTCCGCTCCTCTGTCCCGCTCCTCTCCGCGCTGCCAACCGGCCGCGCTCCGCCCGCACCCACCGAGCCCGGCCCCCGCCGCTCCAGCGCCTTTAAACCGCCCCCGCCCCCGCCCGGGGAGGGACCGCAGCGGGGCCGCCCCTATACGGGGCGGGGGATGAGGCTTCTTCGGTGTCCCAGCCACCGTCCGTCTCATCGTAGAATGGTTAGAGTTGGAAGGGACGTTAAAGATCATCCCGTTCCAACCCCCCTGCCATGGGCAGGGACACTTCCCACCACACCAGGGTGCTCCAAGCACCATCCAGCCTGGGCCTGAGCCCCTCCAGGGTCTCAGTACCTTGGAAAAAAATGCCCTGGGCAGACCTTAGAGCCCCTTCCAGTCCTGAAAAGCCCCACTCGGGGCTCTAAGGTCTCCCTGGAGATTCTTCTCCAGGCTGAACCCCCCCGACTCTCTGGCCTTGAACCCCTCCAGGGATGGGGCAGCCACAGCTTCTCTGGGCAACCTGTTCCAGTGCCTCACCACCCTCACACCAAAGAATTTATTCCTAATATCTCATCTAAATCTCCCCTCTTTCAGTTTAAAAACATTACCCCTTGTCCTATNATCCCCTGCTATTGCTATGAAAGTGGTTTCCTTCAGGCTTGAAGAGGTGGCCCCTTCCTCTCCTCACCCAAAGTCTGGTGTTATGGGGTCACCACGTTCATTCCATTCTCCTCCTGATGTTTGCCCACTGGTAGGATGGCTTGGTGCCCGCAGGCTGCCCACTCCCCCATTCCAGGGGATGGTGGGCAGGGTGAAGGATGGGGAGGGCACGGTGGTCCCTGTAGCCCCCAGCCTGCCCAGAGCATCTCTGGCTGCTGCTCTGGCAGCAACACTGGCCTTGAGCTGTCATTTCCCAGAGGTTTTCCCTCACCGAGGTTTTCTCACAACTCTGGCCAAGAGGCTACCAGAAAGGCGATCAGCCTGACCAAACTCCAGGCTGTTTCCCATCAGTCTCATCAGAAGCCAAGCATAGAATCATAGAATTATAGAACAGTTTGGGTTGGAAGTGACCTTTAAAAATCAGCCAGACCACCCTCCCCCTGCCATGGGCATCTTACACCAGATCAGGTTGCTCAGAGCCCCGTCCACCCCAACCTGGAATGTTTCCAGGGATGAGGCATCAACCACCTCTTTGGGCAGCCCGGGCCAGGGTTTCGCCATTCTCACTGTAAAAAATTTCCTTCTATGTAGTCTAAATCTCCCCTCTTTTAATTTAAAACCATTACTCCTTGTCCTGTAACAACAGGCCCTGCTAAAAAGTTTGTCCTCATATTTCCTGGAGCCCTCTTAGGTACTGGAAGGAGCCATAAGGTCTCCCCAGAGCCTTCTCCAGGCTGAACCCCAACTTACAGCAGAGGGACTCCAGTCCTCGGATCATCTTCATGGACCTCCATTGAATCTGTTCCAACAGGTCCATGCCCGTCCTGTGCTGAGGACTCCAGAGCTGGACATAATTAAAAAAAAGAAACAAAAAACCCCCACCCCCCTAAAAATATATAGAACTCCTCTCACTTCCGTTAAGCTCCAGTCTGGTGGGTAATTCTGAGAATGGGGTGCTGGGGGCTCTGTTCCCATCTGCGTTTGGGGAGACCTGGCTAACCCCATTGTGGGTGCAGCACCATGCTTTGGAGCCCTGGGGTGCAGGGGTGACTGAAAATAAATGCTAGGTAGGTGCCAAGCGAGCTCCCCTGGTGATTTCTAACCATGATAATAATGCTGTGTTAAATGAGACACGGTCCTTTCCAACCAGGCAGTGGGAGAAGTGGTGGCAGCAAGGGAAAACTGGGTTGAAATCTGGTCCTAGATGTGCCACCGACCTGATATTTCATCGAAGCCAAACCCCGGGGTGTCTTCTCCCCCTTGCCCACCCTCTCTTGCAGGCAGGAAGCTCTTGGGGTTTTCTCTCCCTGTGTGTGCGCTGCTACAGGGAGCCGGGTTTGGGTTTGGGCCTGGGCTGCAATGTAATGCCATAATCAGGGGCTGCTGCATTTTTGGGCAGGGACCTTGTCCAAGTTGCATTTTTCCTGCTGTCACGTGCTCCATTCATCTCTGGCACTGGATAAACAATACCATAATACCAGGCAGGACGAAGCAGGGAAGCTGCTTCCCCAGGCAAGCCCCAGCAATTGCCTTCTGCTGATTTTAGGCTATACCTTCTCCTGGTCAGCCCTTGGAATCACAGCCCCAGGCTGGAAATCTTCAGGGGTTTGCTTTTGCACATGTCTGGGGAGACACCTATGCTGCTGAAGAAGCCTTCCATAATAAAAGAGGGAAAAAAAAAATCAGTTAGACCATACAAACACAGGAACCAAATCCCACACTCCCCACTTCCCGCTATTGCTGTACAGCCCAGCCTTCCAGTCTCAATTTGGCTTTTTTTTTGTTAAATTTTTTCTTTTTTTTTTCTTTTTCGGGAGCCCTTTGTCTCCAACCCGATGGCACAGCAACCGCTGCTGGAGAGGCAGCTGAAAAGCCTGATCGGCAAAACCCCTGAATGAAGAAAGAACTCTTTTCTCCTGCAGCCAAAAGGGGAGGAAAGGCATTTTGCCCCGACCAGCTGCTCTCCTGCTCCCGCAGCCCCGGCGCTGGCTGGGGACACGCGTCGTGGCCAGATGTTGGGGTCCCGGCCGGCGCTGTAGGGTTGGGGACAATACAGGCTCTGTGTGTGCTCCAGTCCCCGAGCGATGCAGAAGGGTCTGCTGAGCTGTGGTGACACTGCCAGTGCTGGCACAAGGGCTCTCCTGACCCCTCCGGCACTGCCGTGTCCCCTTTCCCAGCACTGGCACTGGGCTCAGCCCGGTCACCCTGAGTCAGCAAGCCTCGGTGGCAACGGTGTCACCATTCTTTTGGTGGCATTGTCCCACTGGAGGCTCCCCAGGGATTGTCTAGACACTGGCTGTGTCCCCACAGGTTTCCTCTCCAGGCGCCTGGACTCCTGGCTTGGTCCCACGTGGGCATCCCCAGTGGGGCACCATCCCTGCAGGGTAAGTTGTCACCCCTTGGTGGGCCAGGGTGACACCCAAAGGGCAGGGAGCAGGAGGCTGCTGCAAGAAGGATGGTCTCAGGAATACTCGTTGGCATTCAGCCGCTTTTCTGGATACAAAGAGCCTAACCCTAACCCCACTGCCAGAAAAATTTGGGTACCCCATAAATACAAGAGCCAGGGGAGAGGGACGGTCCTGTCCGCTCTGCAGGAGAGATGCCAGGGCTGGAGCGGGAGGACCATCTCAATTCCTCCTCCAAAAGGGATCCCACTTTGGACATGGACCATAGCTCACCCCACTGAGATGTTGCAGGGTCATCCCAGCTGTGGCTTTTGGGTGGCAACATGCTCTGCCCAGCCCCACAGCGCTGGGTCCAAGCCAGAACCTGCTGCCCGAGTCCCCCAAAATCTCAGCAACATGCCCTTTGCAGAGAAACCCCACCAGCTCATTCCCAGTTCAGACTAACCTCACCGAAACCCCATACTGGTTTTCCACTGGAGCTGGCTGGGGCTGCACGTGGGGCATCTCCCTTTTAAGCCACGCCGCCGTGGTATTAGGTCTGTTTAAATTGGTTTAAACCCTCCGCCTCACCCCCCGCTCGCAGCCTGACCCCGGCACTCGATAGGTGGTCCCTAAGAAGCTCCCAGGTTCTCAGGGCTGCTAAAAAAAACCTCAAAAACCCAGTTAATAAATCCCCAGGAATAAAGTGTTCAGGTCATCCGAGAGAAAACGCGGCGCTAGGGCTGCAAAGCAGCATTGTCCTCCCGGAACGATTTACGCGCTTGGTTGGAGAGGGGTTAAAAGCTCTGTCAGGCAACGATTTCACCACCATCATATTTTGGGGGGTATTTAACGGGGTTCAGCCCCGACACGCAGCTGGGCAGCTGCTGCTCCAACGGTATGGCCGAGGTGTGAGGGGAACGATCGAGAAGGGATACCCGGGAGCCGGGAGCCTGCCCGCGCTCCGCCTCCCACCCCTTGCTTTTTCTTTTTCTGGGATTTTCTGAGAGCACAAAAGAGACTTTGCATCAATTACTGGTCGGGAAATGGCAGCGCCCCGCGGCAGGCTTCTGTGCTCCCCAGCCCGGGGTTGGTTAACTTCCCATTGTCTGATGGGCTGTGCTATTCAGAGCCAGTGTGAGCCTTCATTTTTTTTCATCTATTGGTTTTTTTTAACCCCTCTGGGAACAGAAAACCTTCCTGCCCTATTAGCAGAGGGTCCAGCAGTGCCAGCGCGGTGGAGAGCGGAGCACATCAGTGCTCAGCACCCAGATCTTCCACATCAGGTGCTCACACTGCATCTGATGATGCTGAGCTGTCCCCATGGTTTTAAATTGGAAGAGGGGAGATTTAGATGAGATATTAGGAAGAAGTTCTTTACTGTGAGGGTGGTGAGGCACTGGAACAGGTTGCCCAGAGAAGCTGTGGCTGCCCCAACCCTGGAAGTGTTTAAGGCCAGGCTGGATGGGGCTTGGAGCAACCTGCTCTGGTGGGAGGTGTCCCTGCCCAGGGCAGAGGAGTTGGAACTTGATGATCTTTAAGGTCCCTTCCAACTCTAACCATTCTATGATTCTATGATCCCCATCATCCTCGGATGTGCTCCAGCTCTGACACCCCTCTATATCATGATGCTGCAAACTTTCCGTGGTCTCAGATCTACCTTCATTATCTCCCACCACCTTGGGGGGACTGTGTGTCCCCTCAGCGGGGCTGGGGTTGGGGGTTGGTGGTGGGACAGGACGAGAACGATGCGATCCGTGCCGGGCACTTTGAGATCCCACGGGGCTGGGGGGCTATAGAAATGCAAAGCGTTATTATTTTCCCCGGGGGCTGAAGCAGAGGCCTGAGAAAGGTTGAGCGGAGAGAGGCAGCGAGCGGGGGAACAGCGGGGGATTTAGCTCCTGAAAAGGAGCCGGGGAAAAAAAGCGGGCGAAGAGCTTCATTGTGCGCTGGGCAGAGGGGGTCACGAGCAAGTTAAACTGGTTAATGTATTGGAGCAGCTTCCTCCGAGCTGCCGGGAGCAAGCAAAGCCCGGCAACAAAAGGCCGAGGGAGCATTCTTGCGGGGAAAGTGGGCTCTCTTTAAAAGGATTTGATTTCTTTTCTGTCAGTTGAATGGAATTTGGTGGTGACTCCTCCAGGTCTAAGAATTTGGGGCTTTGGCAGTGGCGGTGGCGGGAGGGGATGGTCGCCGTCATCCCCCTCCCAGTTCCCGCATTCTTCTCCATCTCCAAGCCCGCTGCCCCCAGATTACAGCTCCTGGTGTTGTAGGGGGGGGACAGGAGGGGGAGAGGGGCTTGGGCAACACAAGCAGCCCCGTAGATGCACTGATCCTGAAAGAAAGCGAGGGGCATGGGGCCGTCCCCGCCTGGCCTGGTTTCTCATGCTCCCTATTCAGCCCAGGGGAGGGGAGGTAGATGTGGAGAGATGGGAGGGTGCCGCTGATTTAGTGCCTTCTCCTGGAGTTCGTGGTGGAGGTGGATCTCAGGGGGGTTTCAGCAGTGTAAGGATCTTTCCGCTCCTTCCCTTGGGGAGTGGATTTTTGATGTTCAAACCGCGGAATGAAGGTAAAAACAGGAGGGAAGGGGAATCCGACCCTGTTTTCCCACAGCCTCTCTCCTCCCAACAGCAGCTCCTGGGGCAGACCTGGCTCTCCCATGCCAAAATTCCCCAACTGGTGCACAGGAGCCCCCCCTCTCCAAAAGGCCATGAAGGGGTGATGTGCTGCCAGCCGGGGATGCTGGGCTGGATGCAGGCTCTCTCTGGCTGCAGGTCCCTCATTTGGTGTTGACCCCGACAACAAACCCGGGAGCTTTAGGGTTGTTTTGTTGGTTGTTGGGCTGGAGGGTTGTTGTCACCCGCCACTTAGATTCAACTGGCAGGGTGGGTTTTGGGTGATAGAAGACAATCATTAATTAAGAGGAGCTTAACTGACTGGTGGCCCTGCACTGCAACAAGATACATCACAGCCAGAACCTTCTGCTGAGGTCAGCTAGACAGACAGACAGTGGGGCAGCAAAGACTCCCTCCAAATGTGCCCAGCTCTCTGTGCCTCAGTTTCCCAAGAGGTGACACTCCTCTGGCAGAGATCCCACAGTCCCTGTTCCCTGGGCAGCTGCCTGTTTGGGAGATTCCCCTATAGGCTGTCCATGGAGCCTGTACGTGTCCATCTGTACAGACATGGCCAGAGCACAAGAAGATGAGATCATGGTTTGCTGCAGTGATGTCCAGCCTGTCCCAAGCTCTTTCCAACCAGAGGTGGGGTCAGAGGAGCTCCTGGCCTTTAATTTCTGGCCTCTCACTCTTTCTGGCCTCAGATTTTTGCACATTCCTGTCCTGAGCTGTCCCTCTCCCCAACTGCCCTTCTGAAGATGATCCAGCAGCTGATGTCAGGGGAAGCATTTAGAGATTACCCCAAGGAGGAGGCAGGAGTCAAGTCTCATACTGGGCTGAACTGGGCTGGACAAAGGCCCATTGAACTCCGTGTCCCATCTCCAGCATCAGCAGAACCAGAGTGTGAGGATCAACAAATAAAGGGGGGCTGCTCCCAGACCCTATCCCAGCCAAGCCCTGCGTTTGGTGGCTGCTGCTGTGGGTCTTGGGCGAAGAGAGTGGAGACAAGGATGGAGAGAAGCAGCAAGTGGGAGCAAGCCCCAAAATGTCACACCTCAGCCCAGTTTGGGGCAGACCCCAGATGTGCCCAGCTGTGCCAGCAGCCACGAGCAAGAGCAGTGATGGGACTCTCCTTGGTGGGGACAGCCCTGATGGTGGGGAGCTGAGAGGAGTCCAGGTGGCTGGTTGCCCCCGGGGCTCCCCTCCAGCTCAGTGCCTGGCTTAGTGACTCCCCAAATTGCATACTTTAAGGTCCAATTTTTGATGCAGCAGCTGGTCCCTCCCCACTCTGTGACAGGACACTCTTTTTCTGCCCACTGCTACCTACATCTCCAGGTCTACAAAACCTGCTGGGGAGAGGGAGACAGGAAGAGGATCGGGGATGAACTTCATCTCCCTGCCTAGACCTGAGCATCTCAGTGCCTGCAGCTCTCCCTGGAGCAGCAACAGCTCCGGCAGCCGCCTGCACACACCTTCTGCATCCCACCCACATCAGAAATGTGTGTCACCCTGGCCCCGGTACACTCCTGCCAAGGCGATTTCCAAATGCTGGCTGCCCCCGGGGAATTTGGCTTCTCTCTGGGCCCCCACAGGCTTCTTGGCTTCTTCCTCACCCCTGGGGGTGTCCCCACGAAGTTGCTGAGTAGGTTTCCAAAGGTGGATCAGTGAGTCAATATTTTACCCGCTCCTTCCCTCAGCTTGCCTTGGTGGTCTCCAAAAAAGCCCCTTCCCTGTCACACCCCCCTGGGAAATGATCCGCTCCTTTCCCACTCCCCCTGCAAAGGAGGGATTAAAAGCAACAGTTAATTTTTCATGTGATGTTAGTTTAAAGAGGAATTTCACTGCTCTGGCTTCGCCTGGTTTCCGGGAGCCAAAGCCGAGTGAGGGTGGTATTAACGCTGTGCAAGGCAGGGAGGAGGAGGAGGAGGAGGAGGAGGGAGGTGGGAGTTGAAAGGGGGAAAAGGGAGAGGCCGGGCTGGGGGGGGGGGACACGGGGCGTGTGGGGGTGAAGACGGGATTAAAACATCCCATTAGAATTTCTGTTTTTGGAAAGCTCACAAAAATGTTGACATGTAGCATGACTAACATAGTGCAAATGTCAGCCCGGCTCTGCGAACGGGGGCCCTCGCTCTCCTCCCAACACGCTGGCCCCCTTTTAAGGCAAAAATATACAATGAGCCTTACAATGGCCGAATTCCAGAGAGCAGCGCTAATTGTTCCTCGCTCACGTCGTTGGGCTAATTGCTTCGCTGAAGCCATTCGTGCCTGGCCTGGATCCCACGTGTTTTTACCATTTAATTAGGACAGAAAAGCTGGGGCCAGGAAACGGGATGAGATAAAGGCAGGCAGAGATGGAGGACAGGTCGGGTGCCCTAACCTGGAGGGGAGACGTGGTGTGTGTGCTCCAGCAAGTGAGCGGGCAGGGAACAGGCTCTGCTCCGTGCCAGCCTCCAGCAGGATTGAAGCTGTGCAGGCACCCAGGAGAGGAGCAGGAGACTGGGAAGGCTCATGAGCCCGGTGACATCAAACATGAGATGGAGAAATGCCACCAGCAGCAAATGTTAGCAAGAAATACCTTCATCCAGCAGCTCAGTGGTGGCTCCAAGGCTCACACAGATCATAGCTCTTCACCCAGTGCTGTAATTAGGTTTGCCTGTTTGCAGACCATGTGAAAAACTTGATCAGGACCCAGAGAGGCAAACAATAGATGGGCAGGAAATGCCTTTTGATGGCTGCTTATTGTCTTCCACCTTCTGGGGGAACTGGAAGTTTAACTATAGTTTTCCTCTTTCAGGTATTCCTGTAGGGCTCGGTGGTCCTCAGAGGATGCGCCTGGACCACAGCATCGTCTGGCGCTGGGCTCCATTGTGCTGTGGAATGTGCATGTGGTTTTCCCCTTGAATAGCTCCTCTGAGACCACAGTGACCCAGAAACACTGCAGGGCCCCTGTCATCTCCTGCAGGGTTTGCTTACAGGGTACCACTGTCTCCTCCAAGGCTCAGCACAGCATCTCTGCTTCCTCTCACCCCACCCCTGGGCTGCAGGTGATGCCACTCCCCAGGCTGTAAACAGGGGTGGGTGCATAGGCTTTGATGTTAGCACTTCCTTCCCTTTCTCCCCATCCACCTTAGAGAGCTCTGCTTGCTCCACAGCATCCTCTGGGATGTGGGTTTTCACAGGTAGAGAAAGCTACTTAATATATACAACCTGCCACTGAAGTGCAGCATCTTCTGGGGTGGACCCTGATGAGCTGATCAGTAGGTCCTGGTGGGATTTCATCTCCCTGTGAATGCAAACATCTGGGGATTCTTCCATTGCCCACTTACGCATCAACCTCTGGTGAAGAGCAACCAGCAAAAAGCCACCAGCCAGAGGGGTTTGATTCATTGCTCTCACGTTGCATCCCTCCACAGCTTCATGCTCCCAGCATTTAGGATGACAGCAAGAGAATTTGCACTCAGCAAATTTCTTGGTGGCTCCATGTCAGAACAGCTCTTAGCCTGACAAGCGATACACCTGGTGGGTTTGGGCACAATCGTTTCAGATGGCTGTGAAGATTGTAGCACAGTTCAAAGTGCAAATCTCCAAGTGAACCTGGCTGCAGCCTCCATTAGCAGTGCAGAATAGCCCCAGGAGCAATGCTGATGGGCTGTCACACACCCCCTGCATCCCTCTCAACCCTAAACTCTCTCTGCTTTCAGGTCTCTTGAAAATAGGAAGCATTTTGCCTGATGGCGGATGAAGGGGGAATTAGCCACACCAGAGCTCAGCCACGAGGAGCTGCAGAAACCGCTGAAAATCGGGAACTTAAACTTCCAGCGTTCCCCAGAAAATCTGCAATTCTCTGTCTCAGTATAACAAGAGTCATCTTCTTGGGTTTCCATGAAAGCCTGTAAGGGCACACCCACACCCCGAGGACAAGGATGTTAGCAAACACTGGAATTTACAACAGCGATTTATTCAGAAGAAAGGCTCCAGGTGAAAAGGACTGATACTTAAAAGAGAGAGAAAGAATTCCTCGCGGATGCTTGTACGTCAATATTTGCTCCTGCAACACTGGCACACGCAGAAACGGTTTTCCAACATGAATAGGTTCAGCCCAGCCGCTCCGGGATCACGTTGTTTCAGAAGCAGTCAGATCCACTTAAGCTTCATAAAAAAATGTGTTCCTTTAAAGCCTTTGGGGAGTTAAGAGTCTTTTATGACAAGTCCTTCTAGCCATTTAAATCCACCAGTGCCATGGGGTGGCCTGGTGGTAGCTAACCAAGAACAGATGATCCCTTTGGGAAGAGAATACTCTAAACCCCAAAACATAGACAAGTCAGAACAAACCCTTGTGGCAACAGAAGAATTGAGAACATTTCTTCTCAGATCAGTCGGTCACAGACAAAACCACAGATGATATTTATTCCAAGACTTTATTCCACACATATTTCCAGCTCCCCCCATGTAGAAGAACCTCACACCAAGATGTCCAGTGTTGGTCATTTGGGGTTCTGAGCAGAACCCTTGAAGTTACTGTCATGTATGTATGACATGTCCTCACACCTGGACTGGTTGGCACAAAAGAGGAAACAGAGTCAAAACACTAGGAATTCATTTTCCCATCTGGGAGGGGAGATGATAACCCAGCCTGGCCACTGCACTGGCTGCTCTGGGAGCAATGGTCCCAGTTTGTGAGGAACCCTTGGAAATGTGGACAGCCCATATCTCCTGTTACCCTGCTGTAACAAGATGATCCAAGAAGCAGAGCAAGTGCACCAAGAAGCCAAGATGTAGTGAAGAATCATACTGTACTTCTGCATACTCCCTGTCACCCGGGAAAAGCTTAGGTCAGTGACCATCACCAAAACCTGGGAGCCAAAGATGAGGAAACTCCTTATTCCTGTTCCCCATGGCTCAGAAAGGTTCGTGTCAGGAAAGGCGGAGGCGGCGCATTTTGTACTCTTGGAAGGGACTCAGCGTCCTTGATGAAGTGATCAATCTTCTCGTTGCTGCAGAATGGTCTCTGCCTTGCAAAAGTCCTTTTTTCCCCCCATTTTTGTGACCCTGAAGGACTGCATCTATGGATATCAAGGCCATTTCTTTTGGGTTTATTTCAGTTGTGCGATCCCCACTTAGGAATAGCGTCCTGGGTGTGGGTTGTCCACTCTGGTGGAGAAAGGACATATTCAAGAGTAGGTATCCCAGGTTTTTACACTGGGAATAACACGACCTTTATTCTGGAACAAACTGGTTGCTGGCTGCTCCCTTGGAACCGGGCGCAGGGAGCGTGCCAAGCCCCCATGGAGGGACTGCAGCCACCTGCCCCGTAGGAAGTGGGACATCAGCCAGACCGTTTGCACACACGGCTGGACAGGCACCCAGCGGCAACGGCGTCCTCCACTACCGACCTGGGCTGGATTCAAACTGGCAGCTGTAGAGGGAAGAGGAAACCATATTCTATCGTTATCTCTCACCTTGCTTCCCTTTCGTAACAACCCCATCCCTTTGCAAAACAGAAAAACACACTGGGGCTTTGCAGGGGCTGCTGGAGACCATGCACTGAGCTGGGGCCAGCCAGGGCTGGAGCTTCCCTCCCCGAGGGCCATGCACACACAAACTATCATTTCCCCCAACTGGGTCAAATGCAAAAGAGAAAAGCTCAGGGAACAGCAAGACTTTGTTTCGCAGCTCAATCCCAGGGGTGGGATGCTGTTGCAGACAGGTTTTCTCCAGGAGGTAGGACCTTCTGGTGTACTGTCCCCAGCCTTGAGACCCTGCAGTGCCGCCTCATCACTTTTACTGTGATCCTATATTCCAAAAGCCTGGGGATATCAGTCAGAAATGTGCAGGGAAAGAGAGAGACTAAGCTTCTGAGATGGTTGCCATCATGTTCTCCCCTTGGGCTGCACGACAGTCCTGTCTCTTCCCGGTTTAAGCTCCTGATGTCTCAATCCTGGGGTCTAACAGAGTGCGGGGCTGTCAGCTCTGCCCACCCTAATCCGTTCCTACGGCTCCCATACAGGCTCTCAGGAGCGATGGAGACCATTCCCCTGCTTTTTTCACATTGAGAAAATCCATGGGCCGGTTTCACATTTGTTTTTCTTTCAAACTCGAGGCTTTGCAGTTATTAAAATATAATCCAGGAAGAATTCGCTTTGTGAGGGAAGAGTGTGGGATCACGGAGGGGAGAAGGGTCAGTGGGGGAGTGCAAGGAGGTGGGGGTGGAAAAGAGGTTTTTGTTTCCCCTCTGTGTCCCATTGGGATCGAAGGTTTTACCTCCTTCAAATTACAGTGGCTGGTATGGGACCAGTTAGAGGCCTTGGGAGACTCCAGGCTGCCCCGAGCTGGGAATTTCTGTTTGCAGTAGAAATTTTAGACATTGCCCATGACGAGAGCAGAAGAAAATCTCTTTGCAGGTGGAAGGAACTGGGGAAGACGGCTGGGACCATGGAGAAATGAGCAGAAAGGAGAGGAGAAGACATCTCCCCTAGTACCGAGTTGTTGCCCTACATTAAAAAAAAAAAAAAAAAGAAAACAACCAAAAAAATCTGGCAAACAAATATAATTCAAATATAATTTGTGTCATAGGTAAACAGAGGAACTGGCCAGGCAGGACAGGAAGGCAGAGCCCCGTCAGAGCCCCGCGCCGCGCAGGGAGATAAACAAGAATCCTAGAAATGTGGAGAGAGGCTTAAGGTGATTGCTCAACACGTGAGGAAATACGGGGCAAAAGCCAGATATCAGGGAGAGGAAGCTGGAAAAGGGCAGGCTGATACGAGCAATGAGGTCAGCGCTGCAAAAATAGTGCGGGAAGGCTTCCTGGAGCCGGCAGAGCACACGTGCTCCCGCTGCTCCTCCCGCCTTAGATGCACAGGTGGCGGGGGATTTACTAGCCCATATTGGGATAAAATCGCTCAGTGACAGCGAGTTCAGTCCATGGAAGGCACCTAAGCTGCAAATCCCACTTCACAACACCTGCAGCTCAGCTTTATTCCCAAGCAAGCACTCCCAAGTTGACGGAGCTCCATCGGCAAAGACCCATTGAGTTGCCCTAGCTGAGGCTGTCACCCAAAAAAAAAGCATGAGGAATGCACGGCTTTATCCACTCCAAACAGCCATTTTTCTTGAATGAGTATAGAATTGGCCCCAGCTCACTGTCAGAGGGAGCACAAGACAGACGGACTGCCCTCCCAGCTTGGGTTTGATCTCCAGCCCCACTGCGTGGTGAGCTCATCCCTTCTGGACTGCAAGGCACACCGCTGGGAGAGCAGCCAGTTGACCAGCAGCCCCACCAGGGCTGGCAGCGGGGTTTGTTTGGGTTTCTGATATGCCAGGGGTCTTGAGACTTATTTTGAGTTCATCTCAGTTTGGCAGTTTTGATGGATTCTGCCTCTCTGGTCTGGTCACAAGCAGTTGGGTGTTCATACAGATCTTGCTCTAAGACAAACAGCATCCATAAATCTCTGTGTGAAGCCAAGAGAATCTTGTCTTTCATTGCTCCGTGCTGTCCCCTCAGCCCTTTGAACGCCCGGTGCCCTCACAAGCATGGAAGCCTTAATCGATGTCCTATCAAGAGGAGCAGAATAAATCTCATTATCTTGTGAGACAAGGTCACACTCCCTGTGTGGCCGTCTGGCAACAGTCGGGGCTGCTCCTTGGGTTGTCTTCTCTTTACAGGAAGTCTTCCATCACTTTTGCCATGCGTGGACCCCTATATGTCTCCAAAATGCAGCTTCAGCCCTTGGCCCTGCTGTGGCTTGTTCGGTGGGTCACTGCTCAAAACAGAGGACTTCCCACAATGGTCCACCCTACTCCGTTCTGCTCCAAGGCTTCCAGCCTTGTCCCCAAGATCTCACTAGGGGATCTCCCATTAGGATCCTCTGGAGTATTGAGTAACTTCTCCAGTTTCTTTGGCACATGGCTGTTTTTTTTCAGTCACCTATAGAATGAAGAGTCACTTTCAGGAGCAGGCCATCCGTTACTGTCCCCTGTGCTCAGCTGGACTAGTTTCTCTAGCTGATGTGCCCTCTGTTCCTGCTCCTCTGCCTCCTTCCACATTCCCAGCGATTCATTAAAAGATTGCACCAAAGCCCAAGAAAATCAATGGGAACACTGCCTCGAATGTTAATGATTTCTGGGTCAGACCTTGAGCTTGAACTTACAGAAAAGTTGTTTTCCTGCCCCATTGCCCTGGTTGCGCTGGCCCAGGCATGGGCTTGCTGTTGGGGCCAGTGGCCCAGGTGGCTGTGCTGACACAAACACGTGCTTTTAGACAATTTTCCCTTCCAGCCTCGGGCAGGGAAGAGGATGAGGACATTCTGCGGCTGTTTGAAGAGGACACACAGCTGATAGCAACCACATTCGTGACAGTGTTTATTTGCATTTCCAGCAAGCCTTTGATAAAGCCCAGCTTCTGGCTGAGCTGACCAAGCTTCAGGGACCATGGGAATGCCGGGAAGACCATCTCCCCATCTGGGAGAGGACGCAGGAGAGCCAGCAACCAGCCCACTGCCCCAGCAGCACATTCAGCTGGACATACATTCCCTGCAAGGGACAAAGGGACTCGTTGAGAGAGGAATAAGCCATGTGTGGCCTACAGGAAGGAGGGGGCTGAAGAGGACTTGACTTCACTGGCAGCAGAGAGGGAAGATAAGGATGGAAAATCAGATTGTTTCCAGCTCACGTCCGGGCAGTGTGTGGGGAAGAGGTTATTGGATCCATGTGTGGTGTGAAGGCACTGGAAGCCGGGGGAATTTGGGAGAGCCTCCAAGAGACCCTAGGAAGCTTCTTTGTCCACAGGAATGTGATGTCTCTTGCCATGGGGCAGTGGCATGAGGAGGGTCTCAGTATGGCAGAGTGAAGCCGACCACCCCACCACCCACTGCCCTCCATACTCTGCTGGATCGCATCACAGCTGACCTTCTCAAAGCCCAGAAAGAGTTTTATAGGGAGCATCAAAGCACGTCACACTATATGAAATATCACATAGTGTAGCTGGAGAGACACGGAGTAGTCACAGATTCCTCCTTCTCTTCAAGTACCCTCCAGTCGTGTTTGCTCACCAGGCCACCAGCAGTGAGGAGTTGCTGGGCAGAGGCGTCTCCTCACCCTTCCCAAAAACAGGGATCCTTTTCTGTTTGTCACCCTATAGCTATGACCCAGTTTCACCACAGCATTTCTCAACCCTGAGCTTTTTCCTTTTTGTCTCCTCTCTCGCCATTCCCCTCCCTCCCCTTTGGCACTGGCATTTGATAGTTACTTTCAGGCTGGGAGGGACAGAGGAGGCTTTTCCTTGTGTGCCCTCACATTGTTCCCCACTGGTATTTGGGAACAAGTGTGACATTCAGGGGAGCTGGAGAGGACAAAGCCTGCTTGGAGGTAATCATACCGCGGGCGGGCGTATCGGGTATCCGTGGATGCAGGGCATCGAAGAGCTTTTGACTGCATCTTTTTTAGGAAGAGCTTTCTCAGCCTCGGTATCTCTCAGATTAGGTTTTGTCCCCAGAGGAGCCTGTTGTGCCTCCATTGTGGTGCAGCTGTGGGAACCCACGGCACAGCTCGGCACCGGAGCGGCAGGACAATGCCGAAAGGCACCTGCGCTCCTGACCTATCCGATGGGCGGCTCTTCCTGGGGTCCAGAGGGACCGATCTCTAATGAGGAGATTGTGTCGACATCTGCTTCCCGGCGCTTTCTCTTCTGTACTCAAATGTCCACAGAAAAACAAAAGCAGGTATGGATGGAGGCCCTGTGCCCTTGGCAAGCATCCCTGAGCCTGTGCGTGGAGATGGAGAGGGTGAGATACACACGTAGACAGAGGCACAAGTGGGGAATGGACTAGTACACCATGTACGAATCTAGGGTTGTGCCTTGGATGGGCAAGGAGAAGGCAACACAAGGAAAACATCTTGTCGTCCCTCTCTCTGCACTAGGGAAGAGCAGCATCCTCAAAAACTCAGTGACCAGCAGAGAAGTGTGGAGGAAAGCCCAGGGTTGTCCCCATTTCCTCCCACTCACCCTTTGGCACAGCCAGACAGAGCTGCTCCTGGGCACAAAACACCTACAGCCTCTTGCAAAAAGTAGGAGACACTTGCCTGTCTCCTAATATCTTTTGCACTTAGGGAATTTCAGGGCTGCTAAATGCTTCCCAGAGACATAAGAAGGGATACTGGTTCTCAGCCTCTGCTGCCACACAAGCTCATGCTGCTGGCTGTCCCATCTGAGGATGTCCAGCCCCATCCAGCACAGACAGAGCCTGGCTGCTGCATGACCCTGCCCGTCCCGGCATGGGATGACATCTAGAGCACTGACAAGTCCAAGGAGACTGCAGTGTCTCTTCTTCTCAAAGAAATCAGTGCTCACCCCTCCCCGATCCCATTAAAATGCCTGATTTAGTACAGATACTAACTGCATTTAGTCCGTGTAAAGCCACTTCTGGCTCCTTTCTGCTGAGGAGCTGTGTAACCCTGGTGAAGCCTGGCTGATATAAACCACCCATTGACTGATCCCTTATCTCCAGCCTTCTCGTGCTGACTGATCGGTTCCTCCTTCTTCTCTCAGCTGAGCCTCTGCTCTGGATTCATACAGACTTTTCATCACTTTTAAAAAATCCTGGTCCAATAAAACATTAAAGCACTTGAACATGAATGGGACTGTTTACTTGCTTAAACCTAAACATGTGATGTAGTTGGATCAAGACCTTTCTCTTCCTGCCCAGTGCTTCCTCCTCCAGTGTCCTGGCTGCTCTCCTCAACATCGTCTGTGGTTTCTCTCTGCTTTGGTGCGATGTCACGGAGAATTTGCAGTTTCCCATTTGTGACACCCTGGTTTTGCCTAAGGTGACAAATGACCTCCTCCCTTAGCGATAAACCAATTTACTCATCCCAGGCTGCATCTGCTGGTTAGTCACAGTCTGCCCTCGGAGCCCAGGCTTTCAGTTCTGCTCAGCATCTGCACTCCAGCTGTTTGCCATTGACTTTCCCCTGTTGTCTTTAGCGCCCAGCCACCCGCTTCCCATTGCGCTTCAGCTCCTTGCATTTCCTTTTATTATTCTCAGTTCTCCAAACCAAGCTGGTTCCTCTGCTCCGTCTTCTGGGAAGAGCAATCCTCCAGCCAGGCTGTGATGCAGCCCTTGGCTGCTTGGTCTGATGGAGCACCTTGAGTTTGGTTGGATATCACAAGGATTTCTGGGGATGAGAGGACAGGCAGGTGGGAGATGCTGCTAAGGTGCCTGCTGTCCAGGATGGCTGGCTGGGGTGGGGATGTGACCTGCCACCACATCCCTGGATGGGGAGGGATGTTCTTAGGTGGGTGGAAATGTCCATGCAGCAGCTGGGGACCACAGCGGCGTGGCTGGAGCAAGTCTGGTCTCTCCCCAACGTGGCGTGGAGCCGGCTGCCCACAGCTACTGATCCACCACGACGTGTGCGAGCGTGCAGCCCATCGGACGTGGCCCTGACCGAGGTGTCTGGGAGCAGGTCCAGGCTTATGCGAGTCAGGCTGGCTGCCGAACACGCGCGTCCTCCCTTGCAAGGAAAAGATGTCTTAGTGGAGGAGACAAAGCACACGATGGGCAGGTCCCTGGATGAACCCACTTCCCTCCAGCACATCTGGAAAATTGCTCCCATTCCTCTGGTAAACAGGCTTCCAGAGGAAGATCTGTGCGAGTGTTGTCCTCCCTTTGGGACGTGGTGGAGCCAAGGTAGGAAAATCCAGCGGGATGGGAGGATATAGCCTCTCCTAGAATAACTTACAGCTGTCCTAGAAGCTTGGAGACCTGGATGGCTGAGGAACATGTTGGCAAAGTCACAGATTTCATCAATTTTCCTTATTCTTGGCAAAGGGCCGAGGGAAGACATTGTTTCCGCAGGACGATAGGGATGATGAAGGTCCCTCTGGAGTCCCTGTTGAGTTCAGCCCTTTCTCCCACCTCCATAGACCCAGAGGAGCAGCAGCACAGGTGGGTCTCTGGGTGAGGCTCAGGAGAAAGCCTGGAAGAGCCAGCACAGCTGATACTCCTCCTGCTGAGCAGAGGAGGTGTCTCTAAAAATCATCGCTGAGGATGAGTTATTGTTTTAAGAAGCTGGTGAAAAGAAGTGGTGTCGTGGCACGAAGTCCTCCAGGGAGAGGAAAGGATCCAAGAGAAGGACCTCAAGTCCTCACTCCTGGAGAAGAAATTTGAAAGGGGCTATTCCAGGGCTCCTTCTTCAGTGCAGGGAGAAGTGGTGAGAAAGGGCTGTAGCACTTAGGGAGCAAAGGGAGGGTTTGCTTAAATCTCTGGTAACAATAATTATGTCACAGCTGCTGAGGAGATGGCCCAGAGCTATGTTGTTAGAGGTTGCAAGCCCAGATACAAATCTGCAAGCTCATCTCTCTCTGCAGAGGGGGACAAGCAAGGAGGTTGTTCTGCAGTGTGGATGAATGGAGAGCCCTGTGTTCCCTCCAGGCACCACAGATAGATGTCACACATGAGAGAAAACAAACCAGAGGCATGATTCACAGTACCTTGAATGTGACGCTGAGGTCTCCACTCCAGGACTGTGTTCCAACCTTGCCCAACAGCCCCAGGCAAGGAAACCTCCTGCGTACTCCTCTTAGGAAACCAGGAGCCTGCAAAGTTCAACTCTGGTTACAGCCTTAAACCATCATGTCATAAATCTTTTTTGCGGGATCCTTGGCAAGGGTGATCCCCACCAAACACCTTGCTCAGCAGCGTGGTGAATGTGGCAGGTGGTTTTGGGGATGCGTCTCTCTGGTATGGGAAGGGCTGCCCCAAAACATCCCTCAGGACATGCTCAGACCTCAGGGGCCCAGCATTGTGGTCCCTGGGAGGTGACAGATGTGACTTCTCCAGCCTTCCTAAGTTCTCTCCCAGCAGAAGGTCCCAACCTTTCCTTGCTGAGCTCCCCGCCACCCCGGGGCAGTGTGACAAAGCATTTCTGGACACACAGCTCTGAACATGCCAGCCCTCCTTCCAGTGAGGTGACGTGCCCAGGCAAGCTGACCAAAGCTAGAGCAGCCTCTCCTCCCCACATCAGTGCCCACACACTCAGCAGCAGAGAACCAGGAGGTCCCAGTACCACCCAGTAGCTGGGACTCCCTGGGAAAGAAGTGGGGGGGCAGCACTAAAGATGGGGGCTCTGGGTTAAGGGGTCAGCACTGAGCTCTGGAGGATTTTTGTATTAAAAGAAAACACCAACAGGAGCCTGTTCAGAGCTCTCCCAGGCTCCTCTCTCCTGTCCCTCTCTACTTCCCAACCCCCTCCCTGCAGCTCAGCCCTGTCTCCTGCGAAATCTCCAAGTGACAAAAGGCTCTTTTGGGGCTCAGCATCAGCCACAGCCCATGGCCCGCCTGCCTGGCCACATGGATGGAGGACAGGACCATCTGCTCCAGGGCAAATGAACCCCGTGGCCAGATGCTCTGCTTTGCTAAGGGGGCTGTAAAAGCCTTGGACCCGGTTCATGGGAACCGCTTCCCTCTCCCCCGCCTCCTCCTCCCACACACATTAACCTCTTTACTGCCACTGATGTCTTTATGGCAACATCTGAGGGAGGAGAAGGAGGTGGGTGAGAAGGCACGGGGGTGGAGGCGCAGGATGCTGTGGAGGTGTGCTGGGACACCAGGCTGACACACTGGTGTGAAGTTTGCCGTCTTTCCTCCTTGCTTTGGGAAGGTGGGGGGATGAGAACTCCCTTCTCGGCAGGGAGGCTGCAGGCAGCACGGGAGTGGGTGGCGGAGGCACCGCAGGGATGAGAGGAGGAGGTGGCAGGATTGTCACTCACTTTGGAAGTGTCCCTGCAGGGGGTTGCTCTCCCTCACAGCCGATTCCCACGAGTCGATCAAGCTCCATCCCCCAAAGCCTGTCCCAGGGTTCCCACGAACCATCCTGATGGTCCTCATCCTCCGGGTAGCAATGAAGGCACCTGGTGTTTGCCTCCTCATCCTCTGGGTAGCAATGAAGGTGTTTGCCCCATGTGATTCAGCTCTGGTGGAGAAGACAGGAGGGACCATGGCTGCTGCCAGGTCTCTGAGGTGTGGGTCCCATGACAGTGTGTCCCCCATTCTGGCTGCTTGGATGGAGACACATACAGCCCAGCACCGGGAGCTGGGTGCTGTGGTCTGGGTCCAGTCCCAGCTGATGTCCTTCCTGCACAACCTTGCTAGAAATAGCATAAATTTGCACCAGCATCCCACACACATTTGCACCAAAGAGCACAGTTTTAGGGGAGACAAGGGCTCAGGAATCCTGCCTGGCACCCCCTGTTGTGCTGCTAGTTGGAAAGAGCCTCTTCCCAATATTTATCCCCAACATAACCTCTCTGTTCCCCTTATTCCTTCTAGTGGCAGAAAGGGGGTATCAGTCCCACCGGGCAGAGTATTCTCACACAGCCCCCCAGTTTTGGGCAGGGCTGGCAAACGTCTGGACCATGGGGACATACCAGCTGCATGCTATTCAGTGCCACGAAGCCCACCACATAGCAGGGGAGCAGCTGCTGATCCAGGCTGGATTCCACCCTCCTGCCCGGACAGGGAGGCTTTCAACCTATGAACAACCACAGGGTGATGCAGCTTCTACAGTGATGCTGCATTTGCCTCTCCCCTTCCTCCCCTACGTGTTTTCTGTCCCCTCTAAATTAATTTCCAGTTTCTGCCTCCTCTAAATTCATTTCCAGTCAACCAGGCTGCCAAGGGTTAATGCTGCCCAGCTCTGTTGGGCTGTCTGCAGTGAGGGGGGATGACACACAAGGACTGGGGGACATCACAGGTGGGATGCGAGCTTGCGAGGCAACGGTGGCCTGCTGGAAAAGACCTTGACTATTGAACCCTGAAAAATCTCCTCCTTTCCACCCCAGCCTTCCTTGCCCTGGTTCCCACAGGGCTCCTCAGCCTCTCCGCACCTCCAGGAAGGTCACACGCCGCTTGCTATATCTCGCCCGGCACGGTGGGAATCCGATTAACAACCAGCCCCCTCGGCTCTGGGATTGGGCAACGATGGGCAAGAGAAGGGCCCCACGCCTGGAGAAGAGTTTTTCCCACACTCTGTCCCCCCTCCTCGTCGGCGACGGCGGAGGAAATCGTCCATATCTAAATGTGTCCTGATAGCTGGGCTAATCTAGCGCGGCTCGGGGTGGGCTCACCGGCAGTGTTAGCGCAACACATGGCCCATATTCAGCTCACACAAAGGGCCGTATTCTTCCTCACCCTGCTCTCTCTCGGGCTTCGCACGCTCCAGGGGAAAAACAGGGAAGAGCAGAGACCGTTGAGATGGAGCAGCTGGCTCCCCTCGGGGATGCGGGGCGATTTCTGGCCCTGGAGAGGGTTTGCTCTTCACCCAGCCCCTGGCCCCACCAAGCAGACTGGGTGATGCTGCGTTCCCAGCTCTGAAAATTTGGAAGAGAAAGGGAAAATAGGGGTTCCTAAGCAGTGGAGGGGTATTTGGGGTGGGGGTGTCTGCATGACAAACTCCATCTCTGTTTTGCGGGGGTGCTCCACAGGATGGGGTTTCTCTGTTCACTCTCAGTGCCAAAAAAATACCAAGGGAAAAAAGCTGGCAAAATATAAAAAAGAAAAGAAAAAAAAGATAGTTCAGTTCAACCCGAAACATCTCTCCAACCAAACCCACAAAGTTTGCTTCCCTTTTGGGGGGCTTCTTTGCACCTTTTTAATCCTTCCTCTCCTTTTGGCTCGCTGCACTGTTCAAATAGGAAAAGCTGTTTTGAAATAAAGAAGCCCAATAAAAAGTTTTGTTTTGAAAAAAAAATATGTTGAAACAAGATGTTTCGACATCTTCCAAAATGATCTCCCTCACTTGTTTTGGCTGAAGCCCTGCATTTGCATTTGACCTGGATTTGCACATTGTTGGTTCCCCACAAAAGGGCACATTTCTCGCTGAACTCAATCCTGCTCACCAAAAAAGCAGCTCAGCTCTGGGGCCAAGCTTCCGTAGGCAGAAATTTTGAAAAACAGGGACTAAATGGTTGGTCTGGGTAAAGGTAAAGATCCTCTTTTCCAAAGGACCTTGAAACGTGCCTCTTCACCCCACAAAGTTCCCCTTTCCTGTTCCCCTTTTTCCTGTACTGTTTCTTCTCTTTTTGCCTCCATTCTTACCTCTCACCTAAACCTCTTTCTTTTGTAAACTCCCTCTTTTTGGATCATTTAGTGAATAAACCCTGCTGCCAAGCTTGGCTGCAAATTCTTGGCGTCCTGGAGAGCCTGGAAAACCATAAAGCCCATTTCCAGGATGGGGTAATCTCCACTTGGGGGTCATTTTCGGCCACTGAAGAAATTCTCCAACCCTGGATAAGGGATTGTTTTGCCCTGGGAAAGAGGTGCCTCAACTTCCCCAGCCCAGGGGATGCCTCGGGGCTGGGTGTGAGGGAACACTGAGGCAGGTATGCTTGCACACATGGGGATGCCGGGGCTGCCCTCACCTCATCAACCTTCATCTCTCATTAGCACCAAAGTCCCCACCCATATTTGGAGTCCCACCACCTCCCCACCCCAATATCAGGGCCCCTTGCCAGGCACTGAGCCCTTTGCATCAGGTCTCCCCATGGCTGGGAGAAAACCCCCATCCAGGGAGCTGGGAAAGCAGCAGTCATCCCAATTTCCACTGGGAAGGGCGGGGGAGCAAGGGGAGGCAGCCCTTCTGCGCCTGGCAGATCCTCCACCGTCCTCTTTCTGGGCCCTGTCAAAATCTGCCTGTTTTAACTTGTCTGGATGTCTCACTGGGGAGATGGACTGGAAAACACAAGGCAGATCCAAGCAGCTTTCTCCAGGGGGAAAGCTTTCAGCGCATAATAGTCTGGGAGCTTATTTGATGCCTGGTGTAAGATGCAGCTGAATAAAACCACGTCGAAGGAGCTTGAATAGTAAAGGGCATCTCGAGAAACAAGCAGCCTTTTCTTCCCTCTCCTGCTGCCGAAGCTGCCCCGGAGCTGCCATGTGTGCAGGGAGAGGGGCTGGTTCCCATTTAATCTCAGGATGAAGGCTGCCACTATAAATGAAAGTAAATATATAATTCCTCCTATCCCTCCCTGGTTGCTACGGAGACCACAGTTTAATTAACCACAACGCTGATGCCCTGCATGGCATGAAGCTGCCCGGGAAAATATTGTGGATGTCTCTGTATGTGTCAGTCCTGTGTTTACTTCTTGGTTTTGCTCACTTCCAGAATTTGCCAAAAGTACTCAACGGGTGTGTGGTACAACCTGGCGTCATCACCCTACAAGCCACGCTCACACTTCCCACAAGGGATGGACCAGGAGGGCAGGAGCTGCCGAAACCAGATTCCTCGCTACGCTTTGCAGGCTGGATGGAAAAACACATACCCATAGGGAATTTCCAGAGAAGAAAGGGGAGAGATCAACCCTGTTTAGTCTTCCCAGGACTTCACTCGGAAAACCCACGGAGACATGGCTGGTGTGATCCCAGTTGTTGCTGTGTTGTGGACTGTGGCTTGGCGGGAGGTGGTGGAGCGGGTGCAGAAGGTGGCTGAACATCTCTCCTCTGCAAGGTTGGCTCCCGAAACAACCTCTGGCCAGGATCCGGGGTAAACTTCACAAGGAACTTGGTTTGGAAGGGGTTTTACTTTCCTACCGGAGACCTGCTGGCGTATTTCCATCACACCCAGTCCCTAGTGGAGGGTTGAATCTCCTCTACTCTACTCCTACCCCCCTGCAGTCCCTCCCCAGTGGGGATCACCCAGGGCCAACCCATTGGGAAAACTTCCCTGGCTCCTCATCTCCAGGGGAGCAGGAGCTGCACGGGGTCTGGGGAGAGACCTGAGGCGGGGGGGNNNNTGGCACGGACGCAGGAAATCCAGCTGTCAAGAAGACTCCAGCTCCCGCACCCATCCCTGCCTCCCGGCACCTTATTTTTTCCTTCTGGTGTGCGTTTGTGTTTCAGACAGCGCGGATCCTGCCGGCCAGCCCTTACCTGCCAGCATCTGTCAGACACCGCAGTAAAGAGTCGCCCCAAGGCACGAACAGCCCGCCATGAGGGCCGCACCTAGATCCACCTCCGTGATGCAACGTCTTGCTGCGCAGCTGCTCCCCTCGCTGCCAACAGCCCCCGCGGCTCCACCGCCGGAGACCGAGTCTCCAAAAGAGGAGCTTTTGGAACCTCCCCAGCTGTTTGCTCAGCCCTGGACTTGGAAATCAATCTCAGCAGAAGCCTTCTCCTGCTCCGGGGAGAGAACTCCAGGAGTAAAGGTGATTCTACCTTTCTACTCCTCACCTGGAGTACTGTGTCCGGCTCTGGAGTCCTCAGCACAGGAAGGACGCGGATCAGGTCCAGCAGAGGACCACAAAGATAATCAGAGGGCTGGAACCCCTCCACTGTGAGGACAGGCAGAGAGAGTTGGGGGTGTTCAGTCTGGAGAAGGAAGCTCTGGAGAGACCTTAGAGACCCTTCCAGTACCCGAAGGAGGCCTACAGGAGAGATGGGGAGTAGAGCGATAGGACGAGGGGTATCGGTTTTCAACTGAAAGAAGAGAGATTTAGACTAGATATTAAAAATTCTTTGCTGTGAGCGTGGTGAGGCACTGGAACACATTGCCCAGAGAAGCTGTGGTTGTCCCAACCCTGGAAGGTTTGAAGGCCAGGTTGGCTGGGACTTTGAGCAACCTGGTCTGGTGGGAGGTGTCCCCACCCAGGGCAGAGAGGGAAACAAGATGATCTTTAAGGTCCTTTCCAACCCCAGCCATTCTATGATTTTATGAAAGGCTTGAATTGGTCACTCCAGAGAAGGAAGGATGGGTAGTTTGAAAGACCTGCCACCATGCCCTCACAGTTGCTGTCACCACGCAAGCCAGGGACAGGTGGAAAACTCTTCTCACCTGTCAGCAGGGTGAGACCCAAGCCTGGATGGCCACCTCAGCTGTTATCACAGGGACCCTGGTGAAGGTGTGCCATGGTGGGAGGTTGAGCTCATCACGTAGGGTGCTGTCATTACCACAGGCTCTTGCCCACACCTCTGGAAGCAGCATTAGCCCAGAAACCTCTCCAACTCGTTAGGAAGGTTTATTTTTCCCGTTGGAAAATTATGCCCTCATTCCCATTCCCGAGCTCCCCAGGGCAATGGAGGAGTCCTCTGTTTTCACAGTTTGCGTTGCTTCCCCTCTCTCTCTGTTTTCCTTTTCCTCTTCTCCATGGCTCAAAGCTTAACTAAACCCTGGGGAAGGGAGAGGAGAGGGTGAACAAGTCTAACTCTGTCTCAGCATTTCCATCAGATGCCCAGAGATACAGGCATGGTTGAAACACCCTGCAGGCAGTGGGAGAGCCAGGGGATTGCCCCTTGGGCCAGCCAGAGACGGATGAGTAATTCACATCCTTCTTCTTCACCTTTTCCATGGGACTTTCCAGTCAGTTCATCTGGGCTCTGATCTGACCACGCAGGGCAGCCAGGACGGCTTGGAAGGATGTGTTTTTTTCTGGGATGGTTTCACTTGCACTTTCTCAGTGCGGGAGGTTGATATCAATAGAGTTGATTTTTCTGCTCTCTCAGGCAAGATATTAGTGTAGCAGGGGATTTTTTTGTCACTGAAGAAACCCATCAGATGCTCTCAGTGAGCTGCAGCTTGGCAGTTAGGAAGCCTCGCCAGGCTGCCTGCCATGCTGCACCTCAGCGGGGAGATGACATCCACTTGGCCCATGTGGTGGGAATTGAGCAGAGGATCTCCAAAACACAGGACAGCTGTAAAGAGCTGGTTAGCAGGGGGCTGTCATCACGACTGATCCCCACGGGACGTACATCATGCGGAGCAGCGGGCATCCGTTCAGGCTGGGTTCAGCGTGCAGCAAGGCTGCTCGTTTGGGGGCAGGTATTGCACTGCCAAAAATACACCTCCTCAGCCTCATCCACCAGCCTGGGGACAAGGGGGATAGCACTCTTGGGAACAGCCCTAGCTAGAGGGTCATAAATTGCAGGCAGTGGGAACAACAAAGGGGTCTCGTTGGACAGGGTTGGGGACAAGAGGCATTGCTCGGGGATGCCGTAATTTATGGCACCCTCTGGCTCCTTTAGCAATGGATGCCTTCGACATAGGACTCAAAGCAACAGCCTTAGAGGGGGAGATAAAAGGCTGGGAGAAAAGAAAGGATCATCTTTTTTCTCTTTTTTCTTTTTCTTTTTTTTAAAAGTCAGCAGAGGGAGAGGAGGCACCATGGCAACACCCAGCTCCTCGGGCGGGATGCTCGGCAGTGGAGGCCCCATGCTAACCACCCTCCTCCCATCATACAGCCCTTGGCAAACCCTGTTGTGAGGCCATCCCTGCCTCTGCTGCCCCAAGAATCACATACCCATCACCTCGTGCTGCCGCCCAGGCTGGCAGAAGAATCCATTCCCAAGGATGGGATCAGCCCAAGGATGGGATCAGCCACTGCCTTGGCTCCTTGGAGGAGTAGGAGGGCAACCCTGTTAACAAACCTCAGCTAACCAGGCGGCTCTGGGCTGCCCAGGCAGAGCTGATGCCTTCATTGATATTGAAATCAGGTGCAATCCATCACAGGGTGAACAGGCTCCTTTCATGGGAAGCTGAAAAGAGCCACTCTCAAAGGGAGGGGGAAAAACTTGTCCAGGGGAAGGGCGAACCAAAGCGTGGCAGGTGTGGTATGGAGAGAGATGCTGTCCACGCCAGACCGTGATTCATTGCCGGCCGGCGCCGTGCCATTGCCAGGGCGGGCGCAGAGTGGAGGCAGCAATGTGTCCCCTGCTCGGTGGGAGGACAGCAGGCCTGGGGACACGTTGAGTTTTGTCGGGGTCCAGCAAGAACGCTGGCATCACAGAGGGACAAGGGCTTTGGTTTGCACCCCAGTGTGGGAAAGTCCCTGCTGGAGGAGTCACCATGGCCAAGGCGGGCAGCTTGTGGGTGTCAGGAGAGGAGGTGGCATCGGGTGCAGCCATGGGATGAATGTCCCTTGGGCCACCCTGGCTCCTTTCACCTGTGACTGAGCTCCCACCTCGGTGAGTGAAAATGCAACTTTGCACTTTCACCGTGTCCCCACGGGACAGCACAAAGCCATCGTGTGCAGGGCAAGTTATGATGAGCCTTTTCACTCCTCATTTCAAGCCTGGGGCTGCCATACACTCTGGGGGCAACACCGAGACTCCCCCAGGGGCTCCCCGGGCAGGGATGGTGACCAAACTGCAAATGCCCCCGGACTTGGGTTGCTCTCAAGTCTGTAGGTCTAGCTCAGCATTTGAAAAAAAAATAACAACCCAAAGTGAAACTGAGGTTGGTTTCCTGTGTCTCAAACCAACTTTCCACTGAGTCTAAGGGCCACCACTGCCTTTGGCACAGCCTGGTGTGATGGGGACAACCACAGTGGAGACGAGTATGAGAGCTGGGTCAGTGGAAGGAGAGGGTGCTGGGGAGGGTGACCATGCTCATGAGCTCCCCAAAACTGCCTCCCTCCTGCAGACGGCCCATGGGCTTGAGACACGGTCAGCTCTCACCCCACGGGATCTTGTCTTTCAATGTATTTATGGAGGGTCAGCCCGGAGTCATCCCATCACAGCCTAAGCTGTTCAAGTAGAACGATGCCAAATCTGTCCCAGCATCTCAGTGTTCAGCCTCTGGCCTCAGCTCCCTGCACCTGGACGCAATCACGGACGCGGATGGAGGATGACAAAAAGCCGTCGGATCCAGTTCACCAGCAGCTGCTGTTTATTTACGTGGGATCCTTCCTACGGAGGAAAGACGGAGCGAGGGACAGAGCTCTTCCCAATCCCTCAGGGATACTGCTTCGGGGATGATGTGGAGTGCAGGGGATGCCCCGGAGGGGATGATGGGGGTGTGATGATCTCGGCAGAGCTGCGAAAGGACCATGGCAGGTTTGGCCTTTCCCAGCACAGAGCCAGGGGCCCGGGGGAAGCCCACATCTGTGTGCGGGGGAGCTGGGCCAGCGCCGGTGTCCTGCGGGGGCGGGCGGTGGAGGAAGCCGGCCGCAGGGCTGCAGACCCATGCTACCCCGTGGAGGCGGGAGGCGTTTTCAAAAATTGCATTCTTCTCTGCTTTTCTTTCAATTTATTATTTTTTTTCCCCACTAAAAGAAAACCATACAAGCTCTGGAGTTAATTAAGCAAAGGACAGAGAGGCTGGGATGCGCTGGGGTGCAGCTATGAAAGCAATGCTGCTCCAACGGGAAAAGGGGTTTGCTTCTTGAAGGCTTCTCCTCGCATCGTGTCATGCTTTGAACTGGCTGTGGGATGAGTCCTGGGGCTGGCAGCGTTGCTCCATGCCCCTCATGGCATCCCCTATGCTCCCCTCAACAATCATCCCTGATGAGAAGAGCGGGGCCAAGCTCAGCTTTGGTGCTGCCATAGGGTTTGTCACTGCAGCAGAGGGTGAGTTACAGCCTACACCCAGCCTCTGCACCCTCCTTGCCAAGAGGACTTGGGCATCCCTGCTTTGTGCTTTGGTTTTCTCTCTGCCTTTTCCCTGCTGTATATAAACTCTAAAAAGTTTTCTGGCAGAGCAACCCTGTACAATGCCTTGCACCATACCAGTGAGATCAGCAATACTCCCTCCTAAACTTCTAACAGTGAACTGAAAGGCACGTGAGATCACCGAGGGCATCTCCCCTTCTAGCCCTGGGATCAGGGCATTTATCCCAGGATATGGGCTCTGCCACACCGGAGCAGGCAGACAGCCCTTGAGGGAAGGAGAAACCCCCCAGGCTGCATCTGTGCCATTGTGCTCAGCTGAATCATGGGAAGGGGAGTGAAGGGGAAAATTAAATTTGTACCCTGAGCCTGGAGATTAGTTTCCCTTTATTGTTGTAGAAATAATTAAAAATTGTTGGCCACACTGTTCCTTTTCACCTCCTCATAACCCACTCACTGTATTTGTTTCCCTAGCCTTCTCCTGACAATTGCACATCTCAGTGTGCTTTTACGGTCCTGCACACTCCCTGTGACTGTGGGCTCTTTCTCCTTGCCACCCTCCCTCGTCACCCTGCCATTTGCCCACCCATTTGAGCAAGGGTCCCTCATCCCTCATCCCCCAGAACTGGGCTGGGAGGCCAGGATAGGTCCCCATGGACCAATGGAAGGGAGTGATGGATGCCCATATTGTATGGAAGGGACAAAGCTGCCTCCACATGATGCTCTCCTGGGTTTTCCAAGGAGCAGAACTATTATCCAAGGTGGATCACTGCTGCTTTATTCCTTCCTGCTTAGGTGTGTGAGTTAAAACTTAATTTGAGATCCAGTTTGCTGAGGTGAGATAGCTGACTCACTCAGGAAAGACTTGGTGATAGCACATTTTAGGTACTGCTGGCACAAGGCACTCCTGCAGCCTTCCAGTATATGAAGAGAGCTCCAGGAGAGCTGGAGAGGGACTCTTGGTCAGGAAGTGGAGTGATAGGACAAGGGGTAACAGTTTTAAATTGGAAGAGAGGAAATTTAGGTAAGATATTAGGAAGAAATTCTTTCCTGTGGGAGTGGTGGGACACTGAAACAGGTTTCCCAGAGAAGCTGTGGCTGCCCCATCCCCGGAGGGGTTCAAGGCCAGGCTGGATGGGGCTTGGAGCAACCTGGTGTGGTGGGAGGTGTCCCTGCGCAGGGCAGGGGGTTGGAACTGGATGATCTTTAAGGTCCCTTCCAACTCTGACCATTCTATGATTCTATGTTGCTGGAGCTGGGTTTGACCAGGCTTTGCCTTGGCAAAATATAGACCCCAGCAGAAAAATGCAGAGAAAACTGCTGTCCAGGCAAAACACACTCCCAGCCCTGGGGACCGACGGCATGATCCAGGCGGGAAAGCACGAGCATGGCTGGGATGAAGGCTGCCAGCTACGCGGGGCCGGCGGCGACCAGCCCTTTCGGCCGTGTTAGACAAATAAACACGGGCCCCCGGGCTGGCGGGGGCTCGCAGGCAGTGACCGGTGGCGGTTTAACAGGTCACCCGGCCCCCGCAGCTGCCATCTGCTACTGCAACCTGTGGGTCCCCCAGGGATGGTGGGAAGTTGCATGTCCCCGAGGGGATGGGGATAGCAAGACAGGGATGAGGATGATGAGGAGGAAGAGGGTAAGCTGCTCCTGGCGGCTTTGGGAGTGGGGCTGGCATAAGGCCGTGAGCTGGAGAAGGCATATTCTGGCAGAATAATAATGAAAATAAACCTCCCAAGGCTTATTTTTAGCCCTGCTGTTGATGCTGGGACTATTTTGAGGCTGGCTGACACTGTGGTCTGGGGCTCTTCGACGAGCCCCAGTTATCTGTTGTTTTGTCCTTCCATTGTGAAAATTGCTGGGAGAGGGAGCATCATTCCTGTGCGCTGGCCAAGGACCCCATGCCTGGGATGGCTGAGCCCTTTGGTATGGTAGATTATAAATACAAATAATGATTCACCAGGAATTTACTATCCAGCTGTTGAAATGGGGAGAGGGAAACCCACAGGGATGAAGTTGTTGGGTCATGGACTTTGGTCAGTCTAAGGGCGAGATGGCTGCAGGATCGGGCAGGTAACTCTTGAGAAAACAGGGCAGATGGTTAAAGTCTTTTCTAAATACTCGTGGACAATGATAATTTTGTAAAAAGTCCTTTCTGGAAATGAAATGAGGCTCAAGGAAGAAGAGGTGATAGGTTCTTGCCAAGGGCACACTGGAGAGGAAGATGGGGTAGCTGGGCTTGAGTGACAACAGGCAACTAGTTAAACTACACGTGCTCCCGTGGGTGGACAGGGGGCAACAGCGATGCTGCACCTCTCACAGGCAACAGCCATCCCCCGGGGATGCATCCCATGTCAGAAGAGTCAACATGATGCACAGCAAACCAGTAGCTCCTACATTTCAGCCCATGCAGCAAAGCAACTTTTAGGGACACTAAGAAAACCCATTTTCTTAATGGCTTTAAACCCTCCCTGCAAGAAGGTTTGACAGGGCGAGCACATGCAGACCCATAAATTAGCTGTAATAGCTGAAGCCCCATTGTGCAGGCAATGGCTCGCAGCACACAGCAGCTACTCCCACTTAACAATGCGAGGAAAGTCACTCTGCACATTTTTTATCCCTTGACACAAAGTGCAGCTGCAGGAATACCTCAAGCAGGATTTTTAATAAAAGACAATCATGTCCTTGCGGCTCCGCATATTTGAGAACGAACCCAGGGAGATAACGGGCCTGGGCTCAGAGAGATAAACATGTCAAGATAATTAAAATTATGTCTTTCTTTCTAACAGAAAGGGCAAGATCCTCATCTAATGTGAGCTGTTGTAGCTCCATACGGTCAGAGGCAGAGTCGTTCCTGCTCAACCCCACTGGAGATCGAGCCCGTGGACTTGGCAGCAGTGAAATGGGATCCAGCAACCAGGCTCTGCGAACGCAGCATGGTCAGAGAGGTCGCTCTGTGGTTCTGCCTGCCAAATTCTCATCTTTCCCCATCCAACATAAATCCAGGATTTTTTGTATGTGTGTGCAAATGTCATGTAGGAGCTAAGCTGAAGGCAGACGAGCCGCCTGTGCAGTAGGGGAGCCGTTTTCAGGGCTGTGGGCAAAGCAGAAAGGACTGGGTGCTAAGTGAAGGGCTCAAGTGAATTTTTAAAGCTGGAATGATGACAAATTTGGCCAAAGGGCTGTTGCAGGGACCAAGGGGCAGCGGGAAGGCGGGCTCACACACATGCTTGGGAAGGGCTGGGGATAAGTTTTCACCGGGATGAGAAACACTAAAATTCTACAAGAACCGCCTGGGCCAGGATCCCGGAGGACTTTCAGGCAGGGAGACGTGCTGGAAAATGGCAGCCTGAAGGTAAAAAGTCTGGAGGAGTCTCTGGCAGTAGGAAAAGAGACCAAGCAGGCAGGATTGCCCTGCAGAGGAGGAGCGGGAGCGTGCACGGGGCCGGTGTCAGGGCTTGTCAGCACAGAGGAGCATAGCAAAGCTGCTATTGTGGAATGAAATATGCTGGAATGTGGACACGCCTATTCCAGAATAAAGCTGCTTTTTCCTAATTTAACTTAATCCACTATTTGTTTTTATTATTTTTATCATCATCAGATGCAGCTAATTTGGAAAATCTGTTCCAATTAATTTCCCTGCATAGACAAGCAGTTACATGCTGGAAAGCCTTTGTCTGTTCGGTGGCAGCCTGACCAGCAGCTTCTATTAATTTCAAAACCAGCTCCTTTCTTCTTCTCTCTGACCATTTTTTTCTACTTTGTCTCATCAGACCATGAGGGGGACAGGAGTGGGAATTTCCCCAGAGCGTGCAGAGCCTGGTAGCCCTGTGTACAGGAGGAAGAGCAGGAAAAATTGCTATTTAAAGGGTGGGAAGACAAGAACTTCAAGAGAACCAGAGTCCAGGGTAATGGTCAAGGATAACCACATGGATGGCTACAAGGGACTCAGCATGAGGTAGTGTCTGCTGTCCCCTCTCTTTACACTGTTTAAGCCTCAGGTATTGCACAGCCCTAGAACCCAACAGGAGGGCAAGAGGCTGGAGTACACTGAGTTGTCCATGTTGGAGGGATCCACAGCTTGAATTGGGGCCAGAATGACAGCTGTTGGTGGCACCAAGACTGTGCTTGGGATCAAGCAATCCCCATGGACACGTCCCGGCGCCGGGAGGCGAGAGCATCCCGTGCCCAGGGGAGGCTGCAGTCTCTGTGCTGCTCCCAGAGAGGCAGAGCCGGCTCTCGTGGAGCCCAGATGTTGCAGAGGAAGCTGCTGAAGAATGATCCATCCTTTCCTTTGGCTCAGAGATGAAAGCAGCTCGCAGGAGCTCGGGGCTATGAGCGAGTAACTGATTAACCAGCGCCACAGCCACCGGGCTCTGCAGACGCTGCGAGAGCCACTGCACTGTTTGCACAGCTCCTTCAACACTCCCTCTCCAGTTTTCAGCCAGAGCGAGCCAAGACTGGGGAGACCTCCATGTAAGGAAAAGCCAAGTCACCAACCCCTGTCTCCAAGCAGATTTTCTCCCTTTGATCCTGCAGTCTGCCATTCTTCCTATTTTTCTCCTGATCTTCCACCCTTCTGCTTTGGGACTCCACCATCTCCTCACTCCATCCCACGCAGTCTTGTCCTTTGGCACTTCAGAGACTTGGCTCATCCTCCTCGACTGGGGAATGTTGGGAAGCCACAGCTACTCTTTCTTCTCCAAAAGCAACCTGAAAACGGTCCAGTCCATCATCCCCTGAGGTCTGGGCAACGGAGCCAGTGCCAGCAGAAAGAGCCAAGCGTATTCATTGTTTGTGTGGCAGGGAGCTCATGAGAGAGATATTTCGGGGGAGAAGGATGCAGGCTAAAAACCCAAAGTCTCTTGCCAGATGTTGGTTACGCCTAAAGAGGTGGCAGTGACTGAATACTGAAAGGAAGGTCAGCCAGATTTTCTCCCTTCCAGGCAATAGTTGTGTAGTCTCTTTCCCTCCCAAGGCTTGACCTTGAAAGACACTAGAAATACCTTAAAATCTTGGTGCAGGGCAGTTGTGAGTTATTTCAGTGTGAAATCAGGTTATCTTTTGGTACAGTGCCCTTTTTCCAGTGTTCTTCTCCTTGTACCTTCAAGAGGGCTGTGTTCAGGGGAAGTTCATGGGCAGTCTCCCCATGCCCAGCCTCTGAGGAGGTGAAAAATGAAGTCTTCTACCCCACCGATGTACTTGGCCCCTCTCACCCAGTGCTTGCTGGAGCTGTACCTCTGTGCTAATAAAGCCCTGGTACTTCGCAGGGGCAGGCCCACAAGAAAACAACAAACAGCTTCAATAAAAGGGATGTGCTGCCAGCCCCCTCCCTTCTCCCCGGAGTGTTTGTACGGTCCTGATTTCCGCACCGAGACTCTGATCTGCAAGTTGTATTCACGACCATAAAACAGAGATTAGCTCTTATCTCTGGCAGGCAGCAATACCAGGCACCAGCCCTCGCTCCAGAGCCTTGGCAGCCAAGGACCAGCCCAGCACACGAAGACGAACTTGTTGGAAGCGGAGGAGGTAAACAAGATGGGAAAAACCAGTTGTGGGAGGTGAACTTGGAGGATGGGATGATGCGAGGGAGCCCTGAGCCCCAGCACAGGGCGAGAGGCAAGGGAGGAAGCGGTGATTAGACACCAGCATCTGCAATCAAGAGGCAGGAAGCCTGATCACCGGGAAACACTCGCCTCTTACCATGTGCGATAAGCTGCTGACTACCCCATGAAGGAGGCACCCAGCCCTTCCGTGCCCCCCTGTCCCCAAGACCTGTGCCTGCAGGGAGCTGGTCCTCACCCCTGAGCCACCATCAACACATTTCCCCTGGTTTCCAGCAGCTACTATTTGCCAGGGCTCCTACAGAAGTCCCCAAACCCTTTGGCTTGCAGGAGGGGTGTCCCAGCAGGGAAGCGTTCCCGGCATCAGTCCTTCCCTTTCCCTGGCGGTGGGGTGTCGTTGTGCCTGGATGGAGGAGCTGTATGGACAGGCAAAAACCCAACCAGGGCTGGTTTGGAGTCTTACTCATAGCAGGACAAACACAGCTCCACTTACGTAGGGGTTTGGATGGATTCGGTGGTGGTGTGTGTGGGAACAGGCTTGGTCATCAGATGGCTGCAGGGAGAGTGGAAGAGAGAAGAGGGAGAAGATGAAATAAAGANAAACCCCTTTTGAAAGTCTTAAACCTGCCTCTTTATCTCCCTAATCTGTATTTCCCCCCCAAAGCCTCTTTCTGTACGGGATGAAAGCAGATTTCTCCTCTTTATTTTCGTTTTCTGTGTCCTTTAGGAAGGCATTTGCTCGAGACTAATTGAATTTTCTGCCCGTGGAGAGAAAGACACGACACAGAGTGAGTTAAAGTCCGACACCAGGACAGGGCGCAGGAGCCGTGTTAACTGGTGTGGGGGACAGCCCCTCATTTAACAAAAGTGTTTAATTCTGTCCCCTCTTGTTAAGAAGGGGCGGAAGGAGGGGATATTTATTCTGTTCTTTTCTCAAGGTTTTTCCTTTCGGGTCACAAAGTGCCCCCCACGCTCCCGGCCCCCCTCCTCTCCCCGCTTTTGTGGCAGCAGCAGCTGGTGGGTTGCAAAGGGGACAGGCTTTGTCTTTTGACACACTTGAACATTTCTGCACAGAACTGGGGAAACCTTTCCCTTCCCCACCTCTCGCCTTCCCGGGTGAGGAGGAGGAGGAGGAGGGAGTGAGGGGGCAAGCGGTGGAGTTACGGCCGAAGGGGATAAAACAGCACAAAGGGTTATGGAGCTGCAGTGGACGAGGGATCAGAGCTGGGTTGTGTGGGGTTGTGGTGAGCAGATGGTGATGGGCACTGGGGAGGGGGTGGGATATGGCCCTGAATGCCAGGAGGCTTGTGTCGAGCAACCGGTTGAAGGGAGAGGGGAAGAAAGCAACGCAAGAGGCAGCCATCCCATAAAGGAGAGAGCAGGGGCTGCCTCTTCCTAAATCCGACAAAGAAGCCTCTTCTTCACTTTTGTCACCCACCCAGGGATGGGGCCCAGTTAATCTTCTGGCCACGACACGTGGAGGATTTGCTCGGTTTGTGTTACAAGTCCATAAAAAGAGCTCCTTTTTCTGCAAGCAGCACCTGTGAGTCCTCCATGAAGGGTGTGCCAACCCTTCAGCCCCTCCATGAAAGGCGTGTAGACCGTTTGGTCCCTCCACACACCCCCTCTATGGGTAGGACGTGTAGGCTGATCCCCAGGAACGGGTGCAATACAGCAGTGTGTGACACTAGGACACGAGGAACGTCATGGTGCGACCCAGTGGTGGCAGCCTGGGGCTGGAATGAGATCAAGCTCCTCATGGGCATGAGCAGGAAATTGGGGCCTGACCCCTGAGCTAACCCCACAGCAGTAAGTGTCACCTGCCCAGCTCTGCCCCGTACCATATGGGTTTGGCAGCCTGGGAATATGGCCCCAGCGCCTTCTCTGTACTAGGCAAAGCTGGAAGTAGAAAGCCAAAAAAACAGCTTAAAGAAGAAAACTAAAAACCATCTCTGTCACAAACTCACAGCTTGAACCAAAGACTAAATCCCTCTGCCGTCTTTCCCATGACCAAGTACCTCATATGAGATACCCAGCACTTACCCTGGGGCCATGCCATGTCTTATTCTGCAGTGAAAACCAAGCCCTCACAGCCCAATTGCTGTTACTGGGTGCCCACCTACAATGAAACCCAACAGCCTGACCCAGAAGAAAGTCCTCCCTTCTCAGGCAGAAGATGTAAGCACACATGGACACTGAAGGATAAGCCTCCCAAACTGCAACCAGCGGCCTGATTAGGGTCCACCCAGCTCTCCCTTATACTGGTGCAAACTGGCAGCTCCAGTTGGTGGACACTGGGGTAAAAGCAGAGTGAGGTGAGNGGCAGCCTGGGAATATGGCCCCAGCGCCTTCTCTGTACTAGGCAAAGCTGGAAGTAGAAAGCCAAAAAAACAGCTTAAAGAAGAAAACTAAAAACCATCTCTGTCACAAACTCACAGCTTGAACCAAAGACTAAATCCCTCTGCCGTCTTTCCCATGACCAAGTACCTCATATGAGATACCCAGCACTTACCCTGGGGCCATGCCATGTCTTTATTCTGCAGTGAAAACCAAGCCCTCACAGCCCAATTGCTGTTACTGGGTGCCCACCTACAATGAAACCCAACAGCCTGACCCAGAAGAAAGTCCTCCCTTCTCAGGCAGAAGATGTAAGCACACATGGACACTGAAGGATAAGCCTCCCAAACTGCAACCAGCGGCCTGATTAGGGTCCACCCAGCTCTCCCTTATACTGGTGCAAACTGGCAGCTCCAGTTGGTGGACACTGGGGTAAAAGCAGAGTGAGGTGAGTGAAACCAGAGATGTGAATGATAACCTTTGCGCGGCACCAGACACATACACACAGCTTTGGGAAATGTCTGCTTCCGCAGGAGCCTCCAGGAGAGTCCTTATGAGTGGAAAATAAATAGATATATTCATTATCCAAGTCGTCTTCTTTTTGTGGTGCCTCTTGAGTAAACCCACTTCTGAGGCTGTCCTAATTGCTTCGCAATAGAGCAGAGATAAATATTTATCAAACAGCTGCATCAGGAAACCACAGTTCAGAGAACCAGTATGGGGCGATGTGTCTCGGGAAGGATGAGTCTGAGTGGTTTTAGCTTGCTGACCTGTCAGGCTTCCTCCCTCACACGAGGCAGAGCTTCCCCCAAGCCCAGACACACATGGCACCACAGCAGCCCCATACCATCACTTGGAGCTGGTCACACAGAGCCTTTGTAGGACTCTTCTTCATGCTGGAGTCACCCCGTTGTCCCAACCCATTGACCTGGTGTTTTTTGACACCTTTTCTTCCTCTGACTTCGTGGCCTCGCTCGCTTTCTATTAAAAACCCCAGAGATGTAGCCCGTATTCCTCTGGGAGCCCCAGTGCTAAAAGAGGCCCACATGCAAATATTTAGCCACACTATTATTAGCGCAGGAACATCCAACCAGATGGCAATGTTTCTAGGTCTCGCTGTGCAAAATTGGCTCTTCAGAATAAAACGGGCTGGGATTGAGCTCGGGGATTGCCCGCTGCTCCCTGAGATCCCAGACTGCTGTGACAGGGCAGTGGGACACATGGGACAGCAGCTCTCTAGCATCTTGCATGTGTGGGACACCCCCTCAGCAAGAAACGCTTCATCTAAGGAGAGAGGAAATGGTGCTGACAACCAAATTTTGAGGTTCAGAGCGTCAGATGAGAGGGTTAGCTTGCGTGTGCTCCCAGCATAGGTGTGCAGGTCTCCCCTTGCTCCAGGTGGGCCTGATCTCTCAGCAGAGAGGAGAGATTTTACACTGACTGCAATCTGCCATGTGCTGTCCATAGCTGCGGAGGGCAGAAATCCCTCTGTTGATGTTAACATCAGCACTAAGCAGTCTCAGGAGGAAAGATGAGCAGAATTTCCTCTGCTGCACAGTTTGTGCCCATCCTCTGCAACACTCATCCTCCCAGGAGCACTCTCTCAAGCTAGAAATGCCCGAAGAGATGATTTTAATGCTGAGCACGAGCCAGCTGAAGTGCCGGTCTCAACTTCAGATGGATGACGTTCCTGTTTAATTGGGAGCGGGTGGTTTGTTTTTTTTTGACTCATGCAAAGGGCATGCTATTTTTACAGCGAGCCGATTTCAGATCACAGCCCCCTTATGTTCAGCTCTACACACACATCTAATGAAAGCCAGGTCCTGCTTAGAAGCCCATGTGATGGGCTGAGAGTTGTTGGGAAGAGCGCTTAGAAGCATCTCACCCAGGGGCTTTGCAAGGTTGCCCGCCAGGGTCTGGTTTTTCCATCCTCACTCATGTCGGAGAAGTTAAATATTTACTGGAGCCATTAAATATTTATGCTAAGCTGCTCCTCCCGTGGGGAGGCATCCTATCGCTGGCTCCCGGGGGTCTCTGGCCAACTCACTCACGTGCCTGTGCTCAGCTCAGCTCTGCTCCGGAGTGCAAACATGCAGGGACTTCACGGAGCTGCTGTGTACTCTACGGAGTGAAAGGCAGCGATAATTCTATTAGGTGATGGACTTAGAGGTTCTTTGGGTGTCTTCCTTAAAGATCAGGTCCTTTAGGAAGGTGTAGGTTGCTCTTTGCTATCCTTCCCCCTGTGGTTTGCATTATCACCTCATCCTTGATATATTGGAAGCTGGGCGAGAACACCCAGCCTGATCCAGCTCTGTCTCCTATCCTCCACCAGGAGATGGTCACCACTGCTGCCAGGAGAACAGCAGGACCCTCATCCATTGCATCCAAGGGATGTGATGGACACAAAAAGAGCAGGAAACCCGGTAGCAATGCCAAACCTCACTACTCTGCAGAGCACAAGCCAAGTGGGAGAAGCCCCATCCCTAGGGACACCAGCAGCAGTCCCGGGATGCTCTCCCTGCTCCCACCCGGGCTGAGCGGGTTAACGCCGCGGAGCCTCCCTGCTGGAATGGGGCCAGAGGAAAAAGGCTCCACCGCTTCCCCGTCCGCCTGGAAAACAGGCCGGCTGTTTTCTCCAGCGGCAGAAGGCTGTTTATTCTGGGCCAGATTCAACAGCGCGTTGCCTTGCGTCCCCCCTCCCTGCCCCGAGCCCCAGCCCACGGAGAGGCTGAAGGGCACAACCTGCCCAGGGTGGGAGGACCTGGGCACTCTCCCTGCCTGGTTTGACCCGCTCTGGGCGCCACTCTGCCCTTCCTGTCCCCGTCCCTTTCCTTTCCTCCCTGTCCTACTCTTTGCAGGGCTGGGGACGCCCTTTCCTGCCTGGCACCCGGCTGGCCCGACCGCAGAGACGGTGCCGCCGAGTGCCATGACACCGTCCCCCTGCTTCCCACTCCTGGCCAAAGCCTGATGCTATCACCCTCTCCACCATGCTATCAAACTGGGAAAAAAAATGCCTGGGAAAGAAAGAAAGAAAGGAAGGAAAAAGAAAGGAAGAAAGAAACCAGCCTTTGGTTTGGAGCGACAATGCGCTCAGGTTTGGCTCGCGTTCTCGCCAGCTCTTTTCCCAACAGAGTGATAAGAGACGGGGCGAGCACAATCGTGAGCAGAGCAGGTCCCCAAGGCTTGGCTGGCTCTGGGCTGGGAGGGCTGAGGGACATTGAGTGCTCCGCAGGGACATATTTCCAAAATAAAGTCATTCTGGTGCTCCTCCAGCACCGCCAGCCACCCGACAGCCTGCTGCAAAGCATCGCTGCCGCCCCCGTGGCCCAAACAAAGCTGTGAGGAGCCCTGACCCGGCAGAGGCACATCTGAGTGCTCCCCAGGCAGCCCCCCTTCCTCCAGCTGTGGCAGATTTTGGTGCAAAGAGCAGTTCATGGGCTTGGCTGGATGACCCTGTGGCCCCCACAGCCTCCCCAGCTCTCCTGCGTTTCCCTCCTCCCTGTCTTCTCTCCATCTCCCATTTCTCTCCAGCATCACTGCCTTCCTCACTGGGTACATCCATGCAGGCTTGATGGAGCCCAGTTATGGTCTGAGTGCACCAGCTTGGCTTTCTTGCTGCAAACTCGGCTTGGGTCATCCTGAACACACCATGGATCTTTTGGATCCAAAATATGGCAGGAGTTGGAGACAGGCAGCTCAGAGGTTGGGTTTGAGACTGCTCCTCAGCTTGCAGAGCTACACAGTACACCCAACCTGTTGGAGATAGGGTCTGTCAGCTTTGGTCATGGGGAGAAGGAGGACACTTGAACACACAAGCTATGAGTGTGAGATACCAGTTGTCCTGGGAGAGGGCTCTGGAGAAGTTTGCCAGTTGTAAATTAAGGCTTGGAGAAGTTTCAAGACACCCCAAAAGACACAGCCAAGAGACCCAACCTGCAGGACCTTCAAAGTCCCACGTCTCACCCCAGCCTCTCCTATGTCCTCCCCTACTCCAGCCCCACAACCAAGTGCCAGAGCCCCTCTCCACTCCTCAGAAGCCACACAGCTAATCCCCTCCACCTCCAAACACATGGATAAAGTGCAAACCCTGTCTATCCACTCTTTCCTGGGACCCCATAACACTATCCCATGTTGTCCTAGAGGTCCTGGAAGTGCACAGGATTAGGACACCATCATCCTCCCCAATGGGTGCATGTCATACAATGACACTGGATGATGACAGCCCCAGTCCTGAGCTCCTTGTGGAGCAACCTCTGAAACCAGGAAGCCCTGCAGGGTTTGCCCACCAGAACCTCCAGCACAACCTGGAAATGCCACAGCATGGAGCCGGCACGCTCAGCTCACGCTGACCGCTGCTCCCCAGCCCTTCCTCTTAGTCACCTCTTCCCTTACCATAATAAATTAAAAAACAAATGGGTATTACAGCACTGATGGCCATCCTCATTATCCTCTCATCAGCATTAAATTAGCAACCCAAACAATGCCCTGATCACCAGCAGGGCTGAGATAAGTAGCAATAACAAAAGGAAATCAATCCTCCACGGCAGCCTGTGGGGCTCAGGATGATGCACAGCCAGTCATTGAAGGGCCATCCCACCAGAGATCATCTCCCCATGACCTCCACAGCAAGGATGCCTGCAAAGCACCCTAACAAGCTGGGTCCCAGCAGCTGGGACCCCCTGGATGGACCTGGGAGTTTGTCTCCTTGCATGGAACAAACAGGGTAGAGATGAGACCCCGACTCCCATTAGAGGAGGATGGGACTATGCAAAGCTAATGATGTTCTTACAGCCAGGGCTCTCGTCCATGACAGGGAGACAGTGGTGCCTGTGGGACACCCTCTGCCTGGAAACCTCATCTGAAATAGCTGTGGATGCCTTCTGATCATGGCCCATCACCCGCTGACATCAAGCAGGAGTTGGCTTGAACCCATCAAGCAAAGGTCTCAGTGACAGAGCCCCTCGCCAGAAGGGGCTGTGAAGGGGTTAACCCACCCCCTCCTTCCTCATCTTCCTGGAAAATGGGCAGAAAAAAGGAAAAGTTACAGCAGTTAGAGTGAGCTTCACCCCAGCTCAGGGCTGGGATGGAGCAGCCCTCAGAGGCAGACGCCAGCAGGAGAACTTGGGCCACCCCTACTCCCTGGAGAGAGGCACACGAAGAGGTGGGACGCACACCCCTTGGGAGGGGTTCCTGTTTTGAGGGAAGAAGAAAAGGACACGGACGTGGCGGTCAGGGATGTACTGTTGGCCCTGCTAATAGAAACCCTCTGTATAAACAGGGAGGGGATCCAACAGAGATCAGAGATGGTTTTTCTTTCAAGAAAATTAAACATTTAAAACATTTGAGAACACACGCCCTCACCCCCCGGACAGTAATTAACTTCTTCCTGTGCAGAGCATGGAGCACTTTCCAAAAACAGAGTTGGATGGATTATTTTTCAAAGGAAATGTTGTTGAAAGGATCTTCTGTTATGTCCTAAAGTGGGAAAACGGCCACAGTGACAGAGGAAGAGCTTGCTCCATGCATGTGCCACGTTGTGGCTGCCCGAGGAGCTGGTGACGCTCCAGATGCTGCAGGTTCAGGGGCCACGTGGTGGGTGAGCAGCAATCGCTTTGTTTGATGGAAAAAAGTCCTTGTTTGGTCCTTGCATACCCCTAAAAAAACCATTAAAAAGTAAGAAAAAAATAATAATAAAATCAATGCGAAGTAAACCAGTCACCAACAGTGAAGGAAAATTCCCAGACTCAACCTGTGAGGGATGAATTGCATTTCCCCAACGTGCCATGACAGGGGGAATCTTGCGATGGGAGAGAGGATGTAGATTCAGATGCAGATGCAAATATATGCAGCGTTCAAGGGGATTTACATCCCACGTCCCCATCTGAGCCCATCTTCCTGTGAACTTCGGATGAGCTCAGTCCTCGTGAATCTCCGTTCTCAGAGCAGTAGCATGAAAAGAGGCAGCTGGTATGTGTGTTAAACAAGCACAGTGTGAATGACATCCCGGCAATAAAAGGACTTCACTGCTAGCCAAGGTGTTTGGTGGGAACAAAATAACTTCCCAGGCTGATCCCACCACACTCCCTGAGCCTGCAGGGAGGCAGGGAGCAGCCCAGAGAGGCAGGGCCGGATAGAAATGCATAAGAGAGCTGGTCTGGAGAGACAATCGTGCTTTGTAACCGAGTCTGAGGTTTGGATGTTTGTTTTCAGTGCTGCGTCGGGAGGAAAATAAAACCCGACATTTTTTGCGACACAGACTTGTGGGGAAACAGCCTTTCTCTGGTTGAAAAGGTCAGGTTTGCTTTCCATATCTCCCTCACACATCAAAAATGTCTTGCAATCCCTGGAGCTCGGGAGAAAATTTCCTCTTGCAGAGTTAAGTGAGGGCAGGCCTGCAGGGAGAACTCATTTCTTTCCCTGCACCACTTCAAGCCAGCTGGGAGAAACAGGGCTGGCTTTCAGCACCCAAAAGTACTTTCAGGTCTGGGGTAAAGGGTTGGGAAACAACAGGAGCCCAAAGGTGTGGGGCTGGAGGTGGGTTAGAGCCAGGGGCAAGCTTGCAAAAGTAAATAGTGGTTTTGGGGCAGGAGGAAGCCATGGTCCAGCACAGAGCCAGTCCTCGCTTTGGCCAAGAAACCAGACTCTCAGCAGGACCTGCCCATCTTGGAGACACCAGCAGCCTAGGACTGCTCATCCAGGATGACCACTTTGGGGCTCTGCCTTAGAGCAAGGGATAGCAGGAGCCGTCATCTCCCAAGGTTGCCTGTAGCTCCCACCAGAGCAGCCCTTGGGGTGCAGCATCCACAGGAGGCTCCCACAGCCCCACAGAGCCAGGGGACGGTGGCATATTTGGCACGGGAAATGGTACCCTGAGGGTGGGAACTCTTCTGGCTCTGCTCCTGCGTTTTCTCTTCATAATCCTAAAATCCCCTCCCAATTTTCCAAATCCCTTTTGGGTCTCTCTCCTCTCTGACTTCATGCTACAGACTTCCCTTGGCTGAGATATAGCTTTTAGCATCTTTGCTCTAGTAAGGATCCCTCTGCGTCAGCATTGCAAGGAGTTTTGGCACTGCTGACTAGTAAGTATCTCCCTTATAATGAGCCATCCAGTGCTGAGCCTGGGAGAATGGTGAATGCATACAAAGAAAAAAATAATTCAAAGAGACAAGACAAAGGGACCTGTTGGATGGGGACCAGTGCATCTGGGGAAGTGTCTTTGTTTCAGAGAAGGGAAAAGAGAGCAAAAGGAAGAAAAAAAAAGACAGACAGACAGGAAAAAGGCATCCGGAGCAGGATTGTTCCTTGCCTGCAGGTGTGTGTCCCGGGAAGGCAGGGCAGCATTGCACGTTTTTGACATTAAAAGCACTGCAGGCTGGTCACCTTTGGCCGTTCACTCCACACTCTCTCCCAGGGTGTTGTGTTCCCGCGCCCGCAGGCTCCATCCTTTTTTCTCTCCACCATCTGCTGCCACAAATTCCCCCCGAGCATCTCCCACCCCGGCATAGAATTTCAACCTGGGGTAGAAAACAAGAGGGAAAGAAACCCACACCCAACCTGCAGCAGCACAGGGAGGGACAGGACCCAGCTTGTGCCTGGTCCCCATCACAATGTCACCTGGTCTCTGCCATCAGGTGGTTTGGGGACACCCCAGGTGCCACCGGGTGCTGGGAGCTGCTTGTCCCAGGCTGGTGCAGGGGGAGGATGGGGAATGCAGGGCTGTGCACAGAGTGGGCTCTCCTTTCCTTGTATGGTCGGGGTCGCCGGCGGCATGATCCCCCTCCTTAACCCCATTGTTTCAAATTACAAAGCTGCCCCCACCCCACTGAGCCACCTCAGATCCAAGGAAAGAGCCGGCAGCTGCTTTGAAATCTAGACTGGAGTGTCTCCAGCAGGCAGCGCTTAAAACAACAGCTGGGCTCCCTCTACACGAGGGGGACAGCACCCTGGGTACCAGGGAGGGGACCACGGGCTTGGAGATCCCCAGGCTAAGGGAAAAAGGCATCCAGATGCACAGCAGGGATCCCACAGGGCTACACCCACCCTCCCCCACCCCAATCAGCACCCTCCTGTATCATGCCTGATCCTTACCCATCTCCCTTATGGGCCTGGAGAAGACCCTGGGTCCTGGAGAGTGATGCACAGGGGTGGTTTCTTGCATCCCCACACACACTGGTCCCTTTTGCACAGCCCACACCAGTTACCCTGTGAGACTTCTCCTCCAGCATGTGTTCAACCTGCTGTCACCTGAAAGAGCAAGTGATCATGGACAAAGGTCTGGAATAATTACATTTATGCCAAGTTTATTGCCTTAATTTGGGCTTAAACCATTTTTGCCCACCAGTGCATCCTGCACACCCTCCCTGATCTCGGTCCGCCCTTCTCTGGCCCTGAGACCCTCCGTGGTGGCGGGAGCTGGGAGGATGGAAAGGGGGGCACTGGGGGCTGGTGATCCCATGGGCTGATCCGATTCTTCACACGTTGTTAACTCCCCCTCGGACAGTCAAGGAGGGGAGCTCAGGGCCATCGCTGGGACAAACTTGGTCATGCTCAGCCACATTCCTGCCTTCAAAAGGACCAGGGGTGCCTGGGCCTCGGTGGACAAGGGCCCCAGGAGATCACATTACTCAGGGCTTTTGTAGCCTTAACAGCTGTGACAGGGTAGCAAAAAACTATTAGTGTGCACAGCTGCCTGTGTGAGAGGGTCAGGGAGACACCACCCTCTCCAGCTCAGCCTGGCATTAATCCCCCGAACAGATTAATGATGCTTAGTGCTTTGAAGAGAAGAAAAAGGAGATGGGAGACTAATTGGCAAGATCAGCAGGACGAAAGCCGGCATGAACTCCCCCACTAGAGCCCCAGACAGCGTTTGGGGAATCAGTTTCCCCCTTGGGGAGCTCAGGTCACCTGTACAAGGAGCTCAGCCTGCTCCCAGGGCCACAGCCAGATAGAACAAGATGGGTGAAACCTCCTCTGGGGTTGTCCCACCTGCCAGGGATGGGTGGCAGGGACCCACAGCTCAGCAAACACCTGTAGCTGCAGATCCATGTCCCCCTGCTCCTTCTGGGATGCTGAACTCCTGCCACACACCCAGCCTGTGCCAGGAGCCCAATTTAGAGCTCGGCTGTGCAGCTTTAAGCCCTGGCACGCTCACTCCTGGCCGCTGCGAGCAGCCTGAGCAAACGTGGGCTGTTTGCAGAGCGGCAGCAGGAATGCTGGCCCCAAGCCCGGCGGGCTGCAGGGCCAGCAGCTCCCATCCCATCCCCACCACCAACCCCTTCCCTCCAGCACCACGGCCCCAGGGGAAGGAAAAAGGCTTCATGAAGGCTGGTGGGCAGAGAGGAGAGGATTTGTCAGTGCAAGCAAGTCAGCTGCTGTGTTTAATAGGTGATGATGAACCCACTTTGGAAGTACATCAGCTGCCCCATAGGATATACCTACCTAGACCGATGGGTGGACTGCAACATCCCTAAAAAGCTGTTGTGCGTCCTTCTAGCTGCACCAGCCTCTTCATTAGTGTGGTCCATCCTTCTCTGCTGGCATCCCACCAAGCTGTCACCTTCCCACAGTTCCCAAGGCCCAGCCAGGCTCTGAAATGGCTGCAAATCAGTGGTTTCACACCACCTTGGGCTGGGATTAAAGAGCGTACTCAGCTCTGGCTTGAGGGCCATCAGTAGAATGCTCTGCATGGTGGCTTTTATGGTTGCTTCCTCCCCTAATTAGAAACATGCAGCCACCAATTACCTGCTCTCCCCTCAACACCTGGATGAGAAAGACCTTTCCCCCAGCCCAGCTTCGATCCACCACTGCAAACACTTGGTGAGAAAAAGGTTTCTCCCCCTCTCCAAGGATTTGCATTCACCATCCTGGCCGTGATTGATGCTGTGAAGATTGTTGATATTTCCTCCACGCTTCCCAATAGCCCTTTGCAAAGGGCTGGCACCAGAAGACCAGGCTGAAGACCTCCTAAGCTGAAAAGCATATGTTTTCACATCGTGAGCTCCAGGACCAGGTTCCCAAGCTGGGACAGCAGGAGACCTAAGTCTCTGGGTCACAGGCAGTTGATGAAGCGTTCTTCACCCAAGCATTAGCTGCTCCAGCCCCCGACCCCTCCTGCCCTGCAGCATCCGGATCTTCTCAGCCCATTCCTGCTTCCCAAAGAGCTATGAAAACTCCTAGGACAAATTTATCTCATCTGTGCAGCAGGGAAAGCCTTTAAAACTTAGAGGTGTATCAGGGCCACTGCAAGCAGGAAAGAAAAATAAACAGGCACAGGATCTCTCAGCAAACCAGCAGCCCTCGGTGCTCTGGGGACACGGGTTTGTCAGGCTCTGGGTGTTGTTGCCATCAGTTGCTTTGGGCTGGCACAGGTATAGCTGCAGCCTCCCTGCTGGGTCCATAAATACATGTAAAATCTGCACATCAGCTGTCACGCTTCCTAATGCATTTTTCTCCAAATTTGTCCCCTGCCACACTCAGTGGGCAACTGGCTTTGCCACCCCACCAGCCAAGAAATGTCTCCCAAGGCTGCCTTCCCTGATCCTGCCCTCCCTGCTCATGCAGGTGCTCCCCTCTGCGTCAGTAAAGCGTTCCCAAGCATCTGCAGAGATGCTCTGGATGTGCAAGAGCATTTGTATCCTCTCTGACTTCTGCAAACATCCCTACACCCCTCCTTGTACCATTGGCACCAAAATCCCAGTGGGAACCTTGTCCCTTCATCCCACTGTGCCTCAGTTCCCCATTCATTCTCCGGGACCACCGTTCCCAGGGCCACAGGGAGAACCTTTGCTGACTTTCCCTCCCTCCCCCGATGCTCTGGTGCTTCCCTTTTCCCTGACTCCCTCCCATTTCCCCTCTTTGGATATAACTGTGTGCATCTCTTCCCCACTGAGCTGATGAAAGAGCCTCCTGGTCCCCTGGTCATCCTCCAACGCTCCATCACAGCGAGCCCCTGTTTTGCAGAAGCAGGAATTCAAGTGACTGGCGATGCTTTCAGGCTCATCTAACGACTTCCAGAGCCTTAATTTAATTTAATTACCATCCCCTTCTTATCTTAATCATCCCGCCCGTGTTTATAAACAAAACACTGACTCCCTGCCCCACGGGCTGCAACCTGAGCGCGGCACCTCCCATCTGCACAACTCATTACATTCCTCGCCGCTCGGCCCATCTGCCAGATGTCCGCAAGGAAAGCCCGTGCAAGCCACGACTGGAAAGCCAGAGCAGAAAAAGGCACTGCATTAACCACTCTGCTTTCATCCACCAGCCCAGCTTTTCCCAGAACGCCCTCTTTGCTCCCTGCCCGGGGTGAGGTATTTGGGTTGGGGATGCTCAGCCCGTTCCCCACGTTCTCCTGCTGGGGTTGGTGGTTCCTGCTGCTGCCAGCTCAGCCCCAGCCCCTTGGTTGGGATATTTATGCCAAGCAGACATCCTGACTGCTTGATTTTGGGGAAAACAGGATGCTCTGAGCCGCCCAAGTGGTGTCTGCAAACTGCTGCCCAGCAGAGAACACGAGCTGAGCCATCCCCTGCAGAGTGGGCTCCTGGGGATGACCCCTTGCTGCCATGGCTGGCGCTTACAGGGTGGCTCTGCAACCCCAAAATGAGCCCAGACATGGAGGAAAAGTCACTCCATGCACAAACCCACTGCTCCTAGGGATGCTAGGTGTCCCTCCCGCCTGGTTTGGACCATCTTCATCCTGCAGCACAGATGTGGGGTGAATGATGGTGTAGCTCACTCCATCCCTACTCCATGGGCTTCAAGGTCCTGCTGTTGAGGTTCTCCCTGTTGCTCCTGAAGGATGCCCATCTTTTGAAAATCTGTCTCTTCCTCTCTAGGCAATCCTGATTCTCCCAGCCACAGCTGAAGAGGGAGCTGGAAATCTTCCAGTAGAGCTATCATTTAGTTTCTCTCATGATGTTCCTTTTCAGTCTTTCAGGAGCCCAGAATCTTGCCGGTCTGGACAAACACTGCCGAGATAACCCCGCTGTTGGAAAAGGTGAGGTGAGCTCCTGCTAACCAAAGAAACTCTCGTAAACACCAGAACAAGGGACTTGGCTCAACGCAGGCGTAAAAACAAACTTTGGCTTTGACTTCAAAAGCCTGGGAGCTTAAAAAGCAGTTATGATGCAACCTCCTTTGTGTGTGTGCGGGGATGGCAACGCCGGTTTCTGCAGGAGGGTGGGACGTGCTGGCTGGCCCAGGGGGGCTTTTGCAGAAGGCTTTGCAAGCCCAGTATGGTTTAGAGGTGTCAGGCCCAGGGCAAAGGGCATCCTGCTCCCAATGTTCGGATCCTGCCTCCTTCAACAGGGCTGAAGCTGCTGAAGGGCTGCCCAGGGCAAGGAGATATGGAGAAGAAAGATAATATCTTGCTCTTCTTTCTCTCTTTACTGCAATACTCAGATTTCTCCCTGGGCTTTGCTCTGCCTCATCCTTTGGCCAGTTGCAGAGTGGCAGAAGCACAGAGCATCACTCTGGTGAGACATGCTGTAGTTGGGATAAGTAACCAGCTTAAAGGCAGCTGTTGGGAAGACATCTCAACCAAAATATAAAAATTGTCCCTTTCCCCATCACTTGGACTCTTGACGAATCTGTGTCCATGGGACCAGCTGTGTGGCAAGCTGCACTTTGTATCTGTTGGCCCAAAATGCTCAAAATGATTGTCCTCTGCTCACAGAGAAAGCAACAGGAACTTCGGGCTGCTTTGTTTCCCCAACATGCTGATCTCACAGCACATCCCAGGTCCCAGAAGCTCCTAACTCATTTCCGTGGGGCTGGGTCCAGGTCAGTCACACACCCCAGGGACCAGGGGATGCTGACGGCACAGCCACAGCCAGCCAGTGTCCCAAAGCATCTCTCCTGGAGATGTTTTCCCCTGCCCTGCAATTCAGAGAGCAGCCAGGGAGATGTCCTGGTATCTACTGTCCCAGAAATAGAAGGTATATTCTGGAAAGGGGCACCCATGATGTCTGGTGCATTGGGTTGATGAAATTAGATAAAAGGTGGTATCTTCAACTAGACTGATGGAAAAACCTGGAATTCCAGGCTCCCTGGCAGAACGTTGAAGGTGTTTGTGGAGCTCCTCTCTGCAGCTCAGGGTGCAGTGCTCATTTAGGGGACAATTGGTTCGAATCCCTGAGGGCAAAACCTTTCTTGAGACTTGCAGCCTCAGCACTGCCCTGTGTCCTTGGATGGACATCGCTGTCTCCACGAGCAGGTTAAACCACCAGCTCATGGAAGAGAGCTGGCACGGTGAGAGCTCCCACTGCCCTGCAGCACCCGTGGAGCAGCCACGTGGGACCACGAACAGCTCAGAAGAGGCCACAGACCCATCTTCATGTCCGACATTATGTTCCCCGGGCATTTTTGGGGGTAAATGAGATCAGAAAACCCTCTAATGTGGCCACAGTGTTGTCCTCGACACCACACTGGGGAGCTGGGGCAGAGCATTGGTAATGAGCTCTTCCCCTCGTGCTGGTTGCTGGCAGGAAGGACACAGGTTTTTCCTATTATAGCTTAGTCATGGGACTAATAAAGCCTCTTTAATCATTGTTCATCACTTGTACGCACACACGCACACAAAGGTCTGCTTGGAACGAAAGTACAGAGGGAGGCAGCACCTGGCAAAGTCATTATTGGCCACTTTAACTTATTTCTAATCTGATCCTAAGGACACAAAAAAATAAAAAGGTAGAATGCAAACTGCCACTGAGAGAATAACACGTCCCACGTGGGAGGAAAAGCTATGACGGAGGTGTGCAGAGTGGAGAGGGAAACTGAGGCAGAAGAGGGTGCAAACTGCTCCATACACAAGTGGGATGACCTGACAGGATGCAGTGGGGAGCCCTCCCTGTGCCCAGGGGGGTCCCAAGGCATGTTATGGGGCTGAGGTGTGGACGGGGCACAGAGGACACCACGTCCCCATGTGCCGCTTCCTCATCAGGGGATGGAAATAAAAATTTCAATGAAATCCAATTCCCTTGTATAAGCTGCAGCTGCTGCTGGCGGCCTCTGACGTGCACCTTCCCAGGGCTGACTGAGCTGGACTCAAACCTGCCTGTTTTTTACTTAAAACCTGTACCCAGACTACTAAATTCAGCAGAAAGTGGAGCTGCTTACACCTCACCTCTTCCCGCCCAGACACAGGGAGTTCCCACTTCTTTATTTCAGACGTCCCGTCAATAAGGCTGGATGCAATAAAAACTTATCAACTCATAAAACGCACCCTCCCAAGCGCATATTCCCGAGACAAGGCTGTGATAAGGGGTTCAAACGCAGGAAACAGCAGAGAAAGCTCAACAGCAAAGGCAATTTAGGGAGGTCCTACATAAACAACCGCCCATCTGTGCGTTAAAGAAGGGACTAGGCGGATGGTGTCCATCCCTGCGCTGGTGTTTCATGTGTGTCCGTGGGATTTGATGGCATCCTTTGGGTGATGTGGTCAGCATCCCTGCTTGAGCTCTTCATCCCAAAAGGATTTGATCCATGGATGTGGGATGGGTGGCTGCTGAGCGTGGGGCTGAGCAAGGCAGGGGGGGTCACCTGAGGGAACTGCGTCTGGCAGAGTTCAGTAAAACCCCTTTATTTTAAAAATTTATTGTGGAATAACACATAAAGTTCAGTAAATGTTATTCAAATATTTGTGAAGTCAGGGCTGGTGTGTTCACGTCTGACAGCAGCTTCCTTGTGTCCTTTCTCTGAGCTTGGAAAGATCAACCCATCTGAAAGGAAAATACTTCAGTGACATGTTTACTTTTTTCACAGCTTGTTTTCTCGCCTGGATAGGAAAGCCTGAGGCCGTCAGCAGGGTTTAAATCCCTCCAGCCTGCTGCGGGCTGGCAGGTGGAGGTACCAGCCATGGCATGCAAGAGTCCCTCACCCTGTCTCCCAAATGCTCCCTGCAGAAGTTAAAGATCTCATGGCAGTCGGTGCAGGGGGACAGAGTGTCCCAGTTGCCATTTAAATATTTCAGATTTACTGAATGTTGACTCCAACCCAAAAGTTGTGCCCCTTGGTATCCATGCATTTGATTTCATCCTGCTTCTGCCTGTTGGTCTGGGGAACCATCTCCCATCTCAACCCCAATGTTTAGGGGTACCATGATCCATCAGTCAAAATTTGTCAATACATAATGTTAAAACAAAGAACTCTCAGTAACTGAACTGAGCTTCCCCACCCTGTCTGCACAGGCAGTATTTCCAGTCCCTGAATCACTTCTGTGTCTCTTTTCCTGGACAGTCCAAACGTGTCACCCTCTTCCTTGGCAAAGGGGACACCAGAGCTGGGGACACACTCTCTGGACCCCAGAAATGTTTTGAGAGGTTGTGCCACTGAAATAAGGCTAAACCCCATTGTTCTGCCATGGCTTTCACATACTTTGCTTCCCAAGACAGAGAGGTTTTTCCTATCCTATAAACACATCCTTCCCTTTTTGTTCCTCGACTCTTCCTGTGGTTGTACTAAAAGAGGCAGGTTTGGTTTGCACCAAGCTGAGTGATTTGGCTTATTTTGTAACAGCTGTTAACAAATGTTATTAAAAGGCATTTATACTTTTTTTTCCTCACCAAACAGGTAAAATTGGGGAGGCTCAAGAACTGATTTCTTTGCAACCCCACTGGCAAGGCAGTTGCACGACCCCACTTCCCCAGAAGAGCTGTATCTCCCAGCCATTAGCTACCCTCGTTTGCCCTCCCATCAGGTGAACTCTGATGGGTTTGTATCACTAGCATTTTATCTGTCTAAGCAGTAAACTCCACTCCAGCTCCATTCGTACCATGGCCAGAAGCCAAGTCAAACCACACAACCAAGGCTGTTGCATTGACAAGATCGTCTTTATCAGCCCAAATCCTAGCCCTGTGGAAATGAAGAAGTTAGCAGAAATCTATTTTCATCATTTTCCGGGATTGGCATCAGTTAACACTCCTCCTTTAATTAGCTACATGTTGCTTTGTATTAAAAGCCATCTCAGTATTTCAGCTGTGATGGATGCCAAGCTGGCAGCCTCCGGATAACCGGAGGGGCCTCATCGACCTTTCAAAATACTGGCTTTTTTCTAGACCTTCTCCCAGCCTGGACATTGGAGAAAGTTTTGGGACCAAAACACCCACTTTGCCTTTCACAGCACAATGACACATCCCTACGTGAAGGTGATGGGCATCAGCGAGCACCGGTGGGACCTCCTCCAGGCATGGTCCCTGGGGATTAGGACCCAGAGGCATGTGGTGGTGTGGATCAGGCCTCGCTGGGATTTTTCCAACTTGTTTCCTTTGCAAGTAGGGTAAGGATTTGAACTCAGCCCTTCCCAAGTGCCGCTCTCGAGCATTAATCCAACAGGGTGCCTCCGTTTCCATGACCCTATTTCCACCCTCAGTGTTACACTCCACTCCAGCTCCATGAGCTGTTCCAGATGTTTTGGAAACCCCCTTGCAGTTTGATAAAAGCTCCAGAATAACAAAGATCATTTCTCCCAGCAGCCAGATCTAAAGGAGGAGGAGGAGGAGGAGGAGAAGCAGAGGATGTGAGGAATAGAGTCATGGTTGGATAACCTCTCCCCAGGCTACAATCCACATCAAGTACGAAACAGTATCGATGAAGTGCCGAGGCGGGTCAGAGCTACCCCAAATCACTCTTGGAGATGGAGGCTGAAACCCCACAGCCCCTCTCCTTTCCCATCCGTGGGAGCTTTGCCCCTGACTGTGGCAAAATCTCCCTCTGTGCCTGCTCCCCAGCCCTGAGGGGTTGGAAACCCATCATCAGCCACAGCAGTAGTGAGGAAGATTGATATAGCACATTCTGGAGTTGCAGCTCTGTCCTCAGGTCCCAAGCACGCCTTGCCTTCTCTTGAGCTGCTACTGAGATGAAGATGGGGCTTTTCCCCTGCTTCCCAGAGCTGATCTATGAGCAGGAAAATTGCAGTCAAGGTGCAGATGGGTCTGGGTTGAGCCTTTCATGGATTAAACCCACGTGGGCAACCCCCCACACTGTGTTCTTGCTGTCAATTTATATCCCTTCCCCTTAATAAGATCCTGCACGGACAAATGCTTCATTTATAAAGTATCCCTTCACCTCCCTCCTGAAATTCTCATGGTCTGCACAGCTCTATCCACAACTACATATTTACATCAATTTATATATAAATCCAGGATCAAATTATGTATAAATCCAGCACCAGAAATAGAGAGGGACTGAATCAGCAGCCTGGGTTCAGCCTCCACCCAAGTCAGGAGTCGCTGGAAGCTGGATCTGCCTCTAGACTCTGTGGCTGGAGCCCATCTGCAACTCTAAAAACCAAAATGAAAATAAAGAAGAAACCAAATAACGTGGCATCTCCTTGCCTTCACCACAGGCTCCCCGGGGCAGTGACTGTCTTTTTGTTTGTCTCAAGAAGAGCAATTTTACTGTCTGCAATTGAGAAGCTGGAGCAGGGTCAGAGAGTCTCCCTGGGGGAAGTGGCAGAGAAAAGCAGAGGTCCCGAGGGGGAGCTGGGCTGGACTTGTTGCTCCTTAAGCTCTGGAGGAGGAGGAGGAGGCAGAGGGACAGTCAGCAACCAACATGGCTATAGGGAAAGCTACACTTCCCCTTCTTCATCCTCCAGCACCACCAAAATCTCAAAAAAATATGGCAACATTGGCTACCACATCCTTGGTTTCCCCCCAGTGTAGTCCCAGGCTCTGGGGTACGACCACAAGGCAGCCAGCCCTGAACAGTGATTGGGGAAGAGGATGGAAGGGATCCCAGCAAAGGAGACAGGCATTTGGTTAAAGGCACCTCCCAGTCCCTGGGCAGGTCAGCGACCAAGGGGTCTGGTAGGGTGTTTGGTCCTTTCCAACTGAAACAGTCCCACCCTCACCCTGGGACACGAGGAGCTGCAGTTTAGTAACTTGAACTTGCATCTCTCGGTTTGAGTTATCCTCATCTCATCAGGAAACAAACACATTTGGTTCCCTAAATGGGAGGAGGGTTTTTTGTCATCATCGTCATTTTTCTAGTTTCGGTCTTTGTCAGCAGCCCTTCCTCTTCCTCCCTGCTCTCCAAAATAGCAGAAACCTACATCCTCCTCCCCAGCTGCCTCTCACAGGTTGCTACAGCACCCGGTGCTTGTCCTCAGCCATCAGCCCTGTGTAGGAAAGGTCACAGGGAGAGGACCAAGTCTCCAAGCTGAGGGGTTTGTTGGCTTGGTGGCCTGAGGCCACCAAGATATGTACGGGGTCTTGCTGGTACTGGTACCCTTCAGATGTGTGCCAGACCCTGCCAGGCTAAAAATGTCCTTTCCATCACTCACCTCCCATGTGTTGTCCCACCTTCTCCCAGAGGCTGGGGTGGGGAGTGGGCCCTACATCCCCTCTGCAAACATCACAGTCCCTTTATGCCACTGATGTGGCAGGGCAGATGGCAGCCTGGTGGCTTCAGTGCAACAGGACCAAGAGAAGAAAACAGCCATGGTGCGAGGAGTGGGTGAAATGTTCAGATGGAGGAAGGACATGCTCTTGACCCCAGAGCTGCCAGCCTCAGTTCCCAAATCCTTTTCTTTGGCAAAACCCAGAGTTACTCCCTCTATCATTCTATGAAATTGTTCTAAACCCCCTCTAACTTCCCTAGAGATCTCCACGGGGTGGAGTTCATGCTTCCATCAGCAGCTCCAGGAGTCCGGCACAACGCCCATCCTATTGTGTCCCAGTGCTACCAACTGCTGATCTGCCTGGAGGCCGAACTGCTCATCCTGCTCAGAAGCAACGCTGTCTCTGGCACATCTTGCCATCCCCAATGGATGGTGGCTCTCCGGGCAGAGCTCCCCAGGCTGGTTGCCTTCTGGGATGGGGCTGTGCTGTCTCTGGGCTTGGTGCATCCTCCTTCTGGGTAAATACTATTTGCAGTTCTGTGTGCCTGGGGAAGGTCATCCAGGTCTGGGCTGAGCAGCCAGCTGGAAGAGGCTGGAAGGTTTGTGACACTGATGGTTTAATAGTTTTCTTCTCTTCTGAGTTTTTTTATGCCTCCTTTGGTGCCAGTTGCCGTCTGACCCCAAACTCTAATTTCTCTAGGACCCAGCCTGTAGGACAGCTATTTTCAGGGCTGATGGGGATATCAAACATGGGCATGGGAAGGCTTGTATGATGTCAGCACCTGACTATGATTCCTTATGTTAATAAATCTAAATTAAAAAGAAAGGTGGAAAAGCACGGCTACACAAATCCTGATGTCTCCAGACCCAAACCATCCTCACGAAACCTGCCAAGAGCCAGAGGGCCTCCAGCACACAGGATACACCTGTGTCTGACCACTCCCTGAACCCCAGAGCATCCCCCAAACCTCACAGCTCACTTCCCTCCTTCCTCTCAGCTCCAGGCTTCCCCCTCCTCCGCATCTTCTCCAAACCCACCCGCAGGCACGTGACTGCACCTCCAACCCACGTGTTTGTCCCTGGAGGGGAGGAATCCAGGTTTTTATACGAGGAGCATGGCCTGCCTGTGCCGTGCTCAGACCTGTTGCCACACGGTCTCCCTGGCCAAGGAGCTGGCATGAAGTTCTCAGGGGAGAGCACCAGCAGGAGATAGTCATGCCGTTACTTGTGCATGCAGCCAAGCACAGGAGCCGAGCACACTGACAAGCTGCAGCCCCTCCAGTGATGTGCCTCCTCCTCCCCTTGTGTTTTGGGGCATTAAATCGTTCCACATAGAGTAAAAGCTTCTCAGGGTGAGGAAAGCTGGCCCTCAGAGGCTAACCTCACCTGGGAAGCCGCTGGGAAACACTTCTGAATTGGCAAGAGTTAGAGGAGAGGTGATGGGTGATGGAGGGGGCTTTGGCAATGCTGAGGCCATTCCCCAGGAACCAGGAATTTGACATAAAACTGAACGTGGAGAGTTCACACGTATCCCCCCCACCTCCTGAGGACCTGTCATTGCTTCAGCTCGGAGCCAGAGACCACCATGGAAGGACAGGCAGTACACGCAGATGCTGACTCCGAGGAGCACGGCGAGGCCCAGCGCCAGCTCTCCTCCTTCCACATTCATCACCGGGAAGAGGGAGACAGATGTCTCCCTGGGGAGTTTGGAAGGTATCACCGAGGAGCAGGATAAATCAGGTCCCTGCATACGCAAGAGGGCAATTATGTACAGATGATCAAATATTGGCTCTAGGAACCGCGGGCAATAAACAACAGCCCGTGCCAGGTCCTGTGTTTACCTTCTGCCTGCACCTCGCAGCGCTGAGCAGGAGTGATGGGTGAGGACCAGTCCTACCTTAAACGCACCACTGCTTTTCAGCTGGAGCCACTGGGGAGGGCAATGGGACCTGCGTTGACATAGCCTTCTCCCCGGGCAAATGAGCAGGAAACAAAGTCATGGTTCACAAAGCCTGGCAGCAGGTATGAGCACAGATCTGGGATGTGCTGGCTGTGGCAATGTTTGTGTTGCTGCACGTGTAGCTGCCCCGAGCCAGGGAAGTAGGAGTAGATGCAACCTGAGCTCAACCACCCTCTCTGCCTCATGCCTTTCACCTCTGGAGGACCCTGGTCCTGTTTCCAGCTAGAGCCTGGCTATCCCTGTGGCAGGAGCAGCAGCAAGGTGGCAGCAAGCAACGCCTGGTGGAGATGCCCATATAAGAGCAAACTCAAGCTCCAGATCATAAACTAAACCCTCCTCTCTCATTTACTCGTCTGACCTGGCGGGGCTGGAGCTGATAATGCTGGTTTCCTTTTAAGCAGAGGCTAGTCATAAATAAAATAAACCAGGCATGCTTTGTGTTTCCACTGCCTCGCCTTTCATCCCCGCTCCTCAAAGCCACATGAAAGGGAAGTCCTGAGCGGCGACCAGGAGCTGTGCCGGGGACAGTGGCGGTTCCAGGCTTGGCCTCAGTTGCACTTTTGTTGGGATCACCTTCCCCTTGCACCCACATGAAGGGCACAGGTTCTCCTCGCAGTCGTTGACGTTCACGGCACCACCCGGGACCAACCCAGGTCCCTTTTCTCCCTCACTATCCAACAAGCAAAAAAGCAGAATTTCATACACACAGCTGCCCAGACGGCTGCTGGGGCAGAGAACAGCCTTTGTCTGACTGGGGGGACGATGGGACACGCTAATAAGTGGCCAAAGAATGGAAAATCTGACAAATGCTGTGGCCCAGAAGCTGCCCAAGGCCGTTCCCAGCAGCTCATTAGCAAGGCTGACACTCTGATGAGGCACATGAAGCTCGGTCAACACCGGGCTGAGCAGCGTGTGCCAGGGGTGTCAGCTTCTCCCTGTTTCTCTTGCCACCTTGCAGGGTGTGATGTTTTTCTTTCCTTGCTTGTTGGAGTGATGCCTTGGGATGTTACGGCTGGGCAGCTTCAAGGGGGTCCTTCCCTGACACATCCTGGGAGAGACTGAAGTTTCCTTAAAGCTGGTCTCAGAGCTGTCCCCCTTCCCAGAGCAGCAGCGGGTGTTGCATCAGGCTCTTTGAGAGTTAGACCTGTGTGTGATTTTTCTTATGATTATCATTTGTCTCAGGGATTTGCCTGGAGTCTCCAGCCCTCTTCTGGCTGGTCCTGTAAAGCACAGCAGGGTGAGAAAAATAGAGATACCTTTGACTGTTGCGATTTAACTCAGAAGGGTTGCTTTGAGTTAGATAAAGAAATATTATTTCATAAATACATATCTTTTTTCGAGGAGATTTGCACCATCCAGACCTGACATGGCATGGAGATGGTTGGTCTCTGGATGCTGCTTGGTGGAAGGAGATCTCAAAAGGAGAAACAGGGAGCTAACATGGAGCCATAGGTCTAGGGGAAAGGGAGTCAGGGCGAGCTGGTGAAGAGATGTGCCAAATCGGTGATAAAAAACATTTCCCCAGGTAACACATTCCCCAGGAGGCGTGGAGGGAGCTGAGGGCTGACTCCCGATTGCACGGGGGAGTTTTAGGAATTCCCTGGAGGGACTGAAAGGGCTGCGGAGGAGGTTATAAATACTGCCAAGTGGCAGATAAGCAAGTCTGGAGAAGCCTCAACACAGAGGTGTGCGCCGGGGAAATCACAGCCCCTGCTTTGGTCTGGTGGGGGAAGGCTCTGGGAGACCCATCTGGATCTGGGGTAACCCAGAGTCCTCCCCCCACGAAGAAGGAGCTGAGCCTGCCTGGAGTACACAGCCCAGGAGGCTCTGCTTGCACCCAGGCTATTCTTCCATGGTATGTTTTGTTTCTGCAAAGCTATTGTCCTAAAACAAAGAGCATGGGGGTTTAGGAAAGGCAGTGAGTCACTCTGGCTCCAGCGATGGAGGGAAAGGCCTGAGTCCTTGGGCTGGAGAAGGAGGTCCTTGCTCTCACCGGACACTAACAGCTTCTGGCTGGATGCAGGTGCTCCAGGCAAGGAAAATCGAGGGACTTTGCCATGGCACCATTTGCATGGTTAGAGTTGGAAGGGACCTTAAAGATCATCAAGTTCCAACCTCCCTTCCATGGGCAGGGACACCTCCCACCACCCCCAGGTTGCTCCAAGCCCCATCCAGCCTGGCCTTGAACCCCTCCAGGGATGGGGCAGCCACAGCTTCTCTGGGCAACCTCTTCCAGTGCCTCACCACCCTCACAGCAAAGAATTTCTTCCTAATATCTAATTCAAACCTCTCCTCTTCCAATTTAAAACCACTACCCCTTGTTCTATCACTCCACTCCCTGACCAAGAGTCCCTCTCCAGCTCTCCTGGAGCTCCCTTCAGGCACTGGAGGGTCTTTACAAGGTCTCCCTGGAGCCTCCTCTTCTCCAGGCTGAACAGCCCCAGCTCTCTCAGCCTGTCAGTACTTATATAGGCGAATATTAGCAGGAGATCAGGGCTGTGGCAATAAAGCATGGGGACATACAGAGCACCATACTGCAGGGGTGGGCACACTCAGGTCTGTGTGCCAATGTTTCTGGCTGGCAGGACATAATAGATGTGGGACAACATGCACCAGTGTGTGAAGACCTCACCTGGGGCAATATCCAAGGGCACCATTCACATCAGGGCTTGGCTGAGTTAGTCATGGGACGGATGCTTCTTTCCTCCAAGAGCTCACAGCTAAGCCTGAGTACATCAGAAACTAGAGTATCAGGCGGTGGGTGAAATGCAGAGCCAGGCAGGGCAACGAGGAGAAAATCCACCTGTGGAGAGCAGAGTCGAGCACCGCGTTCAGGTCCTGAAAGTCCAGGCTGTGTGTTTGGAGACCTCTAGAGACTAATGGAAATAATCACACGTCCAGAAATGCAGTCAGTGTAGTGCAGGGGAGCCTCGTGTGAAAACTGCCGTGGGCAGCGCAGTGCTGAGCTCCTCGCTCGGTGTTTCTGCCACTTTGTGAGCAGCAGGAAAAAGACATTGGGATGAGCAACCAAGAGAGAGCAGGACATGGATAACAGCAGCTTAAGGAAAGACTCTGATGGTTGTATGACCAAATGGCTGGCAAATGCCCAAGCAGATCTGCTAATGCATCCCCTGCAGCTAAACAAGCCAACATCTTGTTTATCATCTCCTCTCCTACACTTTATCAGCTCCTCTCCTACACTAGATTCTCTCCACCTCAGACTCCATCTCTGCTTTCTATGTCCTAGTGGCACATAACCAGTGTATTCAGGTTGGTTTTTTTCCCATCCAACCACCCAAGAGAGGGAAAAGTTATGGCATTAAGAGCCAACCACACAGTGCTGCATCCAACACCTGAGATTTTAAACATATTTTCTTTCTCCTTGCCAAACAGACAGATGCTACAGCGTCTTCTGGGCAGCGGCACAACAGGCAGAAGGCAAACAAATGCACACCTGTAAAAGCAGTCAGTATTTGGGCACTGTTTACTGGTGAAACAACACGTGTTTGCATCTTTCCCCAGCAACCTTTCTTCCTCTCGCTGAAATGCCAACAGGAAGCAAAGCCTTGAATTTTGGGAGGCGCTGGGCATCTCAGAAACCGCTGTCACCAAAACTGGAGCAATCAAAATTCCCCCTTTTCCCTTGAGAGCTTGCCCATCTCTCCCAGGCTGCCTCCACTGGATTTTTTTTGCTCTCCCACAGGGCATCCCTGTGGCTCCCAGTGCCACTTGGTCTGATGCAGCTTTTTGCAGCAGGGGAACAGATTCCATACCTGTTGCTGGTGGTGGCACCAGCAGAGGTTGTGGGGGAGCTAGAATGAGACTCAGCACAGGCAGGACATCACCCTGCCAGGACAAGCTGAGTGCACACAGATTTGTGGCAAGCATTTGGTTTTACTAGACAAAACAGCAGCTTCTCTAGAGGTCATGATTCATGCTGGTTTCTCTACCACATGGGTGAGATGCGGCCCCTGGGCACAGAAAGGAGCCAGTATGTGTCCCACCATGGCGTGCTGGGCAAGGTCCTCTGCCATCCCACTGCACCCCCACCTGCCCCGCAGTTCCCAAGCTTTCCCCAGTCCACTGACTTCATTAGCATAATTATGAATAACTTGGCACAATTATTTAGCCAGCAGATCACTCCTCTCCTACGTGCAGGACTGCAACGCTGTCTGGTTTTGCTCAACACCATGGTGAGCATCAAAAGCAGCCCCTTCTCCCCACAGCCCTTTGCCTGGCAGGAGAAACAAGCAGAAAGGGATGATTTGGGGGGTGAAAACACAACTTTGTGTCCAGGCCATAAGCAGGGGAGATGTACATTTGGGGAGATTTGAGAGGCCAATGGCCATCACCCTACAGCAGCCCAAGGAAGGATGGGTGGGATGTCCCTGGTCTTGCCACCACCACCTTGGCACCTCTGCTGCTGGCTCATGTTTCCCTTGCACATCCCAATGCTGCCATCTGTAGCACAGAGCTCTGCTCTGGTGTTCCCCAGCACACAGCCTGGAAAGCCTGGAGATGAGGAGCCCATGGCAGAGCTCAGCTTCACACAGTTTCACACTGGTTTTGTAGGAGTCCAAATGGGCAAATCCCAGCCTGGGACTTGGCTTTTTCAGCCCCAAGAGAGGCTGTTGGCTTCTGTGTCTGCTGGATTGCATTTTTAATCGTCTGCCAAGGGCACCAGAGCCTGGGATAGTAGCTCTCATTCTGCTTATCTGCTGGAAATAAAATAAACAAATTAAATAGCATCAGCACTGTGGCCCATGCAGCGAGGAGGTTTTAACCACAAAAGCCATGGATTCCTGTAGGACCAGCCGGGGAGCATCACAGCCTCCAGTGCATGCAGGGATGGGGCCAGCATCTGTTTTTAATGCATTTACCCTGTGAAGAGCCGGGGGGATGTGCAGCCAGCCCTTCATTCCCTGGTTCAGCTTACCCAGCCATACGATGACAATCCCCATCACTGAAACTCATTTCATCACCGCTCAAAGGTCCCCTCACCCTGCTCCCAAATCCCTGTATTGTCCCTAGCAGAGAGGGGAAACGTGGGGCTGGGATGTGCTGAGCTCAGCACAGCAGCATCCTGAGCCTTGCCGGCTCCGGGGTGCCACGAGGTGGAAAAGCAGCTGTGACAGAGCTGGCATCAGCTCATTTCAGGGCTCTGACCCACAAAGAATGAGCAAAAGAGAAAACAGGGAGAAAAAGCAATCTTTGTTGTTCAGGGTGAAGCTCAGCCCTTAGAGGAACCACTGTTTCTTTCTTACTTGCCACCTCTCCTCTCTGGACCACGTGGCAAATGGGACTCTTGGTATCTCCCCCGGCTTTTGGAGTCTCCATCCTTCCTTCACACATTAAACACATTTGACATCACCCTCCAGATCACATCCTGAATGTCCATCCACCCCATGGCTCACTCCCAGCTCAGGATTGCCTTTGTGTAGGATTATCCCTACACGCATGAGTGGGCTGACCCGCAGGGCCGGCAGCAGGATTTGCTGCTCCCCAGCTCCCAGCCGTGTCCAGTGGACCTCTCTGAAAGGGAGACCTCAGCCCACTGTCACCTCTAATCCCTGCACACGTGGGATCCTGGCCAGCAGATCCTATATAGACCCCTGGGACCCTGCCACCAGCCAGGTCTGCGGCGCAGGGGCAGGCGAGCGGGATGGCATTGCGGGTAAGAGCTGGGGACAGGAGCCAGCACAGCCTGGTCTGCCTGGTGGGTGATGGTGTGGGGTCAAGAGGATGAAGGAAAGAGGTACAGACAAGGGCAGGAAAGGTAGAAAGCCTGAAAGATGTGGGGGTGCTACTCACAGTGCTGCCCCTCTGTTTCCATCCCATCCAGGCTACTGCAAAGCTGAGAGCTTCATGGCTTTCAAGGCAAGGCAATAGGACAGATTTTTTTTCTCAGTTACACCAGAGCTGGTCTGGAGTAACGCTGCCCTCACGGCAGGTCTTCTGGCTGGGAGGGTATAAGCCTAGACCAAAATACAACTGATCTTTTAGCAGAGATCTGTGCTTTGCTCTCCGTCTCTGCTTGGACAGACGGCAGCAAAGAGGGAATTGCTGTTTCATGAGCATGTGTCCTGTCTTTTGCTGGGGTGTTGGAATGATGACAAGCTAAGGGTCAAGGCAAGGTTAGCCTGGGTGCTGTCACCACCACTCAGTGTTTTAAAACATATTGTCAGCTCCATCAACCTTCTATGTTTCACAGCGGGGAACATCAGTGTGGTCAGAGCCTTTGAATGACCACACGTGGGTTCCTAAAGCTTCACCAGAAGTAGCTGGGTATGAGGGCATGAGGTTGGCCACCATCGTATCTCAGCTCCTGCCCCAAAACATGCATATCCCAAATGGTTTCCCACATAGAAATGGAAAACCTCGGCTGGGAAAGAAACAGGGGAGTGAAAGCGCTGAGCTATGGGGAGGGAAAGCAAGGCATGGAGCCAGCAGTGGAGATGCCAAGGCTGGAGAGATCTTCAGTGTGAGTAATGTTTGAGAGAGGGGGACACTCAGAAATGCACGATCATTAGAGTGCTAAAAAAAAGAGTGGGGTGAAATGGCAAGCACTTCTTATGAAAATTAGTTATTTAATAAAACTATGAATTATTCAAAAAGGAACATTTTCCAGCTCGTTTTCTGGAAGCTTAACCTTGGAGATGGGAGCCAGGGTGGGGAGGGAACTAGGGGATTAAGCAGGAGCTTGTGGGAAGAGTCACCCATGTAATGCTGGATGAAGACGGGCTAGATGCTGCCTTACATCCATTTCTTCATCAGCCCTTGTCTTTCATCCTGCTTCAAAGCAACTCAAAGTTTTCTGCTTTGGATTTTGTATTGTCCAAGTGGGGAGAGGGAGCAGAGCATCTTTGTGTCCTACCAACAATGAAGTCATTCAGGTTCTTTAATTTTTGCTCCCTGATCCCACTCAGTTCATTACAAAAGACCTTGGGGGGGGGCAGCAAATCCCACCTCATCATCTGGCTGTTGGAGCAACCTCATTTCGGATCAATTTAGAGACCCTGAGATTATTCAGGAGTGAGAAAAAAGCAGGGACAGAGTGTGCCTGCATGGCAATGGGGGGAGAAAGGAGAAGATGATGAGAAGGATGGAGATGAGTAAGGAACAAACAGGGCTCTCCCACCTTGCCATGCTTCACCATTGCCTCCTTGCCAGCAGTTTGAGGCCCTGTATCCGGAGGGGTTGTGTCCTGGTTGGAGCGTCGTGGTCAAGGGTGAGACCAGTTCCAGTACGAGCATGTAAGGACACACTCTGCTTGCAGCTCTCCTGGCTTGTGAGAGCCAGCAGCATCGCTCCACAGCTCCCCATCCCTTCTTTCTCTCTGTCTTAGGTTTGAAATCAATTTGCTTTGTGATCCTGGAGACCAAATCGCTCTCCACTTTAATCCCCGCTTCTCCAGCTCCAGAATCGTCTGCAACTCCTTCCTCAACAACCACTGGGGGAAGGAAGAAGTGAATAACACCTTCCCCTTTAAAGCAAAGGAACCATTCCAGGTAACCCTGTGTCACCCCACAGGTCTTCTCGGGTGGGACAGGAGTGACCCAGTCAATACTGGGGTCCTCCTCATGGATCTAGCCCTGCCTTTCCTGCCAGCACCATACCTGGTAACACCTCCTCTCCAGCTCTGCCTCCTCTTCATATTTCTGTTGTACCCTGATTTGCTGTTGATTTACATCCAACTTGGGCACAGACATGCAGAACCCCAGCAGTAATCCCTGGATGCTGCATTTGCTTTCAATTTAGGCTTTCCATTATCACTAATTTCTATTACCAGGAAGCAAAGAACTCAATTATTCCTGCCTTTTCTCCAAAGAGGGGGTGAACAGCGTGTGTGTTGGCTCCAGTAGGATTTGAAGTGGATTGTGGATGCATGTGCCCAGATCTGGGCACTCACTGACACAATGACAGCAAGGTCCACTGAGGATGTGGGGCTACACAGTGAACCTAACACGGTCTTTCTTTCAGGTTGAAATCTACTCTGACCAGGACCATTTCCACATTTTCATCAATGAAAACAAAATCTTACAGTACAAGCATCGGCAGAAGCAGCTTTCATCCATCACCAAGCTGCAGATTCTCAATGATATTGACATTTCCTCAGTGGAAATCACCAAACGGGACCTTTACTAGAGGACAGAGCTACTGATCCAGCTGGAGATCATCTCCCTCTTTTCTCCACCCAATACATGCCATCACTGGCCAGGGAGATACCTACGTGTGTCCTCATAGTGGAAGTGATGGCCATTCCCATCACAGGCCACAGCACCCAGCCATGTCCCTAGCTGTAGCCCAGATCATTCAAGACCTTCTGCCCCTGTAACTTGGAGTGCACAATGGGATTTGTAGGTCTTATCTTTGCTGCTGGACAACCTGACAGATCAGGTCTGCCTCAAGTAGCCTGGACACCTGAATGTCACCATAGAAATTGTGTTTGCCCAGAAGTAGGGTGTGGGTTAGTGCTAGTTCTCAGCTGGCCACGTGGTGATGGATATAATGGGTGGGGGTGTTAGGGATGGAAAGGGACATTTCTTTCCAGGACCTGGGTAAAAATGCTACCAATACTTGCCAATAAAAATCAAACAAGAAAATCCCTGCTGAGACATCCCTCAAGAGTAACTCAACTCTTCCCCTGTTGTATCTCCAGGTGCAAGGTAAGAACAAGGGCTGGGAACTGGGCAGGAGGACACAGGCTGAGGGTTGCTTGTTTTCAGCACTGGGAAAATACTGCCATTTCGCTCAGAAGGCTAACATCAAATTAAGGTCCCTCGTAGATAAACCAGAGTGATAAGATTCAACTAGCAAGATCTTTCCAGAGATTCCTTTCATCATATGAGAGATGTTTACTCACCCTGAGTCCTGCCAACTCCAGGCTTCTAAGACAGACCCTAAGAGTGATGTAGTGGGTCAGAAAAGGGTAAAAGCTTAAAGAGACACATAAAATTATGCGGTCCCTTCATCACACACCAGAAATGCAGCTGGACTCTGAAGAAAAAGGATCTGAGTCAATCAGAGTCTAGGAATTGTGATAAGTTCAGAATGAACAAAGTGCCTTTATTCCCGCGAATAGCCTCTGGCTTTTCTCTTTGCTCTGCTTTCTTGTTTTCTTTTCTCCTCCTTTTCAGTTGTCTTTCAAAACAGCCCACTTGTCCCTTGCACCCTCTTCTCTTTTCCACCCTTTTTCTTGGAGCGCAACACATCTCCCACTCCTTGACTGGGCCACAGCAGGCTAAAAGATGTTATTTTTACTTTGTTTTAATTACTCGTGTCATAAGCAGCATAATGTCACAGTGTTAAATCTGAACAGAAACTCACTCCAAAAATGCAATTACAGCTGCCCCCAAATCACTCCTTTGTTCCTCAGACATAAGACAGACCACATTCCTGATGCAAAAGGCAAAGACAATCCCGCCTTGCCAGTCCTTTCCACCAAGGAGAAACCACTTGGTAAGAATTCAGCTCTGATCCCTCCTTGCCCTTGGGTGAGATCTCTGAAGGCCACAGCTTTGCTCCAGCCTTTTCTCAGTGCTCAGATTGCCCATTTCCAACTTTTCCCTCTATTTATAGTTTCGAGGACTTATGAGGAAGAGGTGACTGCGCAGCCAACCACAACACATGATGACACAAAGCTGACATTTATGAGTCTGATAAAAGTTTATAGTGTTTTTCCAGTCTGTAAAGAACACTGACTGGACACCATCCTGTGCTCATTGCAAAGACCAAAACAGGAATACAAAATCATCTAGGTTGGAAGAGACCCTTGGGATCATCAAATCCAACCATCTACCCTACTCTACAAAGTTCTCCCCTAGACCATATCCCCCAACACCACATCTAAAAGGTCCAAAACTTCTCCTTTCAAGAAGAACAGAAGATGTAGATTGGAAATGGTCGGTCTTGTTTACAAGTCAGGAAGGTTGGAGATGGTGAGACCTCCTTTGGCCTGGAATAACTCTATCATGAATGGGACAAGTGGACTCAAATTTTTTCTTGTTGTGATACTCAGGGGTTCAACAAACCCCACTCTTATGGCCAGCCCTTCAGTTAAACAGCCACAAACACAGACAATATCAGGCCCACCGGAACCTCTGTGTCATACACCTGATAACGCTGAACTACATTTGAAAGAAATTGTTCCCCTTTTTTGTGCTTCTTTGGGGGTTGATAGAGACAGATCATTTTTCACAGAGGAAAAAGCGATGAAATGATTTATAAGGGTAACACTTTGTACTCACACAGCCGCAAACTCCATCTATAGCCACTGCTGCAGAAGCACATCACAATTTCATTGCTCTCCAGCAGCGAGCACAAAGGACCATAGAAAACCAGGGCAAAAAAAAAAAAATATATATATTTCAAGTACAAATAAATAAAGAGATGCCACAAAAAATCAGGCAGAGGCAGAGATTATGCCCTGGCTCCTGAACACGTTCTCCCCAGCTTCTGCCAGCGGCTGATCTCACTCAGTTACCATCTGCACCGAGAGAGCCCAATCTCTCCTGACACATCCACAGCATTGCTGCTGGCCCTGGGACTCTTTCTGCTGCCTCCTCCAGCCAAAACACTCCCCAGGGTGAAGGGGTCTTCAAAGCAAGAGAGGTCCAGGGAGCTAAAGAGCATCCCTGGCAGGAAAACTCCAGGGCTGGCTGTTTATAGCTGCTTTGCACAGTTTTATGGGGAATGAGAGATGCCCTCCAAGTCTGCAACCCTCATCTGCCCTGTGAGGAAAAACTCTGGAGGAAAACAAAGCCTGACAATTAGGATGGTCAATTAAACTCTGAGGAGCTCAGGAGGGGAGCTGGGCACATGGGACTTGCACAGAGAGAGGCATTGCGTGCTGGTATTGAGGTGACCAAGGGGATCAAACCAGTCTTTCCACCAAATTTAAGTCAGCTTTCCTATTCATAACCTAAGGAGGGAGGGATCTAGCACAGATGAACTCCTGCCCAAGGTATATTTTGGAGAGCTTGAGGCCTTTGGAAGGGGAAGGAGCTGAGGCAGCTAGGGGTGCAGCTCTGAGAGTGTTTCACTGCCCAAACTACAGGCCAGAATCAATACTTTTGCTGTGGCCAAGTGAATCTCTGCCAGAGAGAGAAATTACTGCAGGATGGGATGGGGACTGTCCTAGGGAGGATCTGCTCATAAAGCAGCAGCTGCTGCCCTTAAAGCTCCCATGATCTGGAGAGGGACACGTGAGAGATGTGTCCCTCAGGAGGCAAAGCTCACAGAGGTGGTGACCTCCCATGTGGGCTCTCCTTTTCCCACTGACTCTCTTCATTCAGGTTGGATCTGCAGAGCTCTGGCTTGTCCCCAGACCATTGAGAAGAAAATCAGGCTCGTATTCCTTTGTGCTTGAGCTGTGCCAGGACTCCCAGGATCAGGGTCCCCTCTGGCAGTGTCACAGCGCTGCAGATCTCCTGCGGAGGATCTACAGATGCGTGATCAGAGAGAGCTCCTTGGTGCCACTGACACTGCTGGTGATCATCGCATCCCCCAGCAGCAAGCACCGGCGATTCCCTCACAGGCTGCTGAGCAAACAGCTCCCACATCAGCCACACTCAAGATTCATCAGCAGAACAGCAGCCTGGAGACACCAGGCCGGGTGACACTGTCTCTGCCAGCCTCAGCAAGGGACACTTGAATACCAGACACTGGGTCCAGCTTGGAGATAGCAGAGGCAGCGTGAGAAAGGGGCAAGGACTTGTTGCTAGTGCAGTGGAGAAGACTTCTAGGAAAGCACACACCCAAAAAGGAGAAAGTCATGTAGGTTGCATCTGCCTCAGACTCATTTTCTGACTCCAAGCCTACTTTTTTTGGACATAGGCACCCCCTAAAACAAAAAAAAAAACCACCAACCAACCACAACCCCCCAAAAAACTTTTGATGCTGAAGGTTTTGCTACTTACTCACAGCTAGAGGGACGCTCCAGTGAAGAAAGGCAGGACGTCGTGGTTTGGGCACGTGGTTTGTTAATTGTTAACTGATAATTCCCTTTCTCCTCCCATTTCAATGCCCCCAGGAGTATCTCCTGAGGGACATCAGAGCTGCACCACAGCAGAGATCTCCTCCTTTCCACTGGTCCTAAGCAACTGCACTGTGGTGCAGCTCAGTGATCTTGACTGTGACATCTCAAATTCCCCACGTCCCCCAAGGCCTTGGTTTTCCCACCACTTTCCCACAGAAATACTTGCTAAGAAGTGCAGACCTTATCAGCCATGGCTTTCCTCCTTACATCTCTGAGCCCTTAGATAAGAGGCTACTTATTCAACAACAAGGGCTGCCAAACTCCTTGGACATTCCAGAGTCACAGGTGTTTTCTGGCAGGACTAAGGAACATGAAGGGCAAATGTTCAGAATTTTTGCTGAAGAGTACAAGGAAAAAAAATAAAAAAGATAAAACAAAATAAAAACCAAAAGGAAAGAAGGAGTAACTCTCAGTTCTGGCTGGGAAGAAGCAGCTCTGAGGCACCAGGCAGCTCCAGATTGCAGTTGGAAAGGAGTCTCTGCTGGAAAGCTGAGTGATGTTACTTTTATTGCCTTTAAAGAGAGCTTTGTAAAGCCATTTTAACTCACACCATCTCCATCCGGAGCCAGCTCAGACAGGAAAGTACACTGCTGAGCCCTGATCTTGCATGCATGGTGGCAAGTACCAGCTGCAGACATTAAACGTGGGCTGGAGAGGGATTATTTTCTGAAAGAAAGGATCTGCTCTAGAGGTTGAAGGATTGGAAGCTGATGGTATCGCTTCATTTAGCAGCTATGTCATTGCACGTCACTGCTGTCTAAGGAAAGGGTGACAGAAATTAGCCTGGTGCCCAAGTTTGCAGGCCCTCCAGTTCTGCAGTCTGTTCGAGACCCTCTTGTCAAAGCTGGATGCAATCTATCATGTTATTCCTCTAAGCTATATGAAACATAGCTGGCAGAATCTCTGACTTCACCAGAGCACAAGGCAACAGCCTAGTGAGATCAGGCTGCTTCCTCTGCACCATCACACCATTGCAAGGCTGTCTGAGTCTTATAAAGCACTTTGCATCCACGGGGATCCAAATAAACTGTAAAGAGAAGGGAGGAGAATAACACCCTTGTGCAGATGAGGAAACCAAGGCACGTGGGAGAAGGGAGCAAAGGGGAGGGAACTGTGTGGTTTTACCTCCAGCCTAGTGCTCTCACCTTGCACCTTGTGGCCTGGCCATAGCACCTGTAGGGACCTGCTGTGATCTGTCAGAGGTTGCCCCAAGCCTTAATGAGCTAACAGGCTTCAGCCTGCAGCACAGCCCAGGTCACACAGCCCAGCCAGCCCCTTGTCTGAAATGAGGGGCCAGGGCTGCTGAGCAGCTCATTAGCCCAAGGAGTTTTCCATCCATCTGTGCACAGGTATCCTTGTTAGAGTCTCAGCTACTCATCAGCATCTTTCTGGCTTCTTTCATGCTCCAGCCCAAAGAGCCACCAACACCCCTTCATTTTTTCCCCCCTTCCTTAAGAAAGGCTTAGAGATTGCTGTGTGATTTATCACACGAAGAAAAAGCTTGCTCCTTTCAAAAACTGGGAGTAAAACCTAGATGCAGCTATTTCACCTTCTAACCTCTGTCTCTGCGCTGAACTCCAGCGATTGTCAGCTTTCACTCCTTGAAGCTGCTCTGTGCTGTGAGCACAGACTGGAAGCAGAAAGACAGACGTGGTCAGTGGTGATGAGAGGGCAACGATTGTCCTTCCAGTAAATTGCCCCGCTCCTTCCAGATGAGCCACTGCACGGAGAGGTGAGGCATTATGATGAGCAAGAAAAAGTTTCTAATTGATCCTGACAGAGTTTAACCATCTCTCAAAGCCTCTGCCTACCTGATTTTCTATGCCTGGTTGTGGAGATTCCTTCTCCAAAGCTGCCCAGAATAAATAACAGCTCACAGAGCTGTTTGGTTTGGGTTTTTTTTTCCTCCTTCTTATCTTGTCAAAACACTAGAGCGGGCTGTTGGAGCGCATTCAGACCCAGGATCACCTTTCTCCCTGCCTCCCAGCTGATCCCCTCTTGAAACTAGAGAGCAGAAATCCTAAGGATTTCCTGAGTAGATACAACAAAGCTTATTTTTAAACACATAACACTTGATCACCAGGCCCTTGTTGCAAACATGCTCAAATTCTAATTCTTCTTGCAGCCCAATTCCATGCATATCAGCTTTGTGACACCTACCTGCCAAGCACCACCCGAGCAGAGAGTAAATCATCTTGCTTAGAAAGACAAACTCCCTTATATTATATTTCTTAAAAATCTTTATCTCCTCCCTGATGTTAGCAGATCTGGGCCCTGAGAGTGCTTTTTGCAGAGCCTTTCCTGCCTGCATTTCCCCTCCACAAGCCTGTGCAGCTGGGAAGAGGCAAACAGTGGCAAATTTAAAGCCTTTGTCAGAGACTTCTCCCAGATGGCAATCAGCTGATGGAACCCAGAAAGCTTTGTCATCTAAAAAGCCCTTTATTAGCCTGTTGCACCTGGGTATAGAGCGCCGGGGAGGCAATATTGTTATGCAAATCTGGCAGCAGGCAGGTAGAAGGAGAGAGGACTGACTGCCTTAGAGCATCTCCTGCTCTTCATTATTACTTTATCTGCCTCCATCCTCAGTGGTGCCAGTGACAAACTGCTGAGACCACTAGAATTATAACAGGGTGAAAGAGAGCCCCAAGACCTGCTCAAATCACCAGGTTCCCCCATTTACCAAACCTGCTTGATTTGGGCTTCACTTTCAGTCTGTTTCTAATTATTTCTCCCCAGGGTGGATGGTGCCTGTATTGATCAACAGGGTGACACCACCACACAAACGTGGACAGGGAGGAAATCCCATCAATGTATGAGCTGATCCTGGGTCACAGCTCAGGGGAGAGATGGGTTGGGTGCAGGCAGTGGTAGATGGTTGCTTTACATGTCATCTGCCACCCCTGCTGAGTCCTGGCTCTCAACTTTTCAAAGACTTGACGTAGTCGGTGCTCAGCATCCCTTCAAAACCTTGTGCAGAAATTTGTGCAGTGAATCAGGGATCCGCAGCACTGATTTATCCTTAAAACCCCACTTTGTTGTGCAGTACATCTAATTTTAGTGTCTCTCCTTCTAATGAGAGGGTCAAATTAACTCAGAGCAGTCCTGGCTTTCAGCAGCATCCCTGCAGGAGCGCATTTGGCCTTGCATTCCCCAGCCTGCTTCTTGCCTGCACTGCTGCACAAACTGAAAGCAAAGATATCTGAAAGACAGATTTCTCAGTCACACTAATGCCAAAATGGTGTTTCATTGTTCCTGAGTGAGTGAACATCGTATCAGACAAATTCTTCTGTACTAAATTATCTTTTTATTTCAGCCACTACATTTCCGGAGCACTCAATCTAAGAAGCTTCCAATAAAAAGAATGGAAGACAAAGAATTTGGCACGTATCTGTTTATGAAAACAAACATCAGTGAATATTCTCAGGCATAAAAATGAACACATTCTCCTTTTAAAACCCTCCAAAGGACACTTGGAATAGTTTAAATGTTTCATTCTTTGATTGAGAGGGAAGAATAGGGGGAGAAGAAAGGTTTGCGCTCTCGTAAAAGTAATTACAAACAACAAACATCGATTCCCAGATGTTTTTTGTTTGTTTTGTGATTTTGTTTTCAAAGACTCTGAAGTGCACTTGGCATCCGCCGTGCATTGTCTTTGTGCTCAGCATCAGCTTCTTATCTCATCCTGGATTCACAGCCGCGTCAATGCGGTGACATCAGCGGACGCCATGCCGGAGCTATGCCGAGGAACCGGACCACGCTGCCAGAAATAGCTCCTGTCCTCGCCCAAACCGTGGTGCCGGAGCAACGATGGCACCAGGAGGGAGCAGCCACCAGCAGAGGGAGTGGCAAAGCCAGCTCAGAGGTCCTCCAGACCCGTGGCACCCAGGATTTGGGCTGTTCTGTTAGAGATTTGTAAGAAAATGTCCCCGAGAAGGATGGATTCCTTTATTTTTTTGGTCCAATACAAGTTAGCAAATAGTGATCTTGTTACTCTCTCCTGATAGCAAGAGAGACAAGTTTTGGTATTATTCCTTTTTATATCAAGTATTAGAAATGCTCCTGGGGTGCAGGGGCAGCGGGGGAGGACTGTGGGCAGCAGAGGGGCAGAGGTAAGGGCTCTGGCACCTTCCCTCACCCCAAGGTTCTCCTGTCTCCACGCCATCAATCAAAAAGTGTGATGGGCAGAAGGGGTAAGTGGCAACGAAGGTGGGTTTTATCCAGTGCTTCTCAAGGGCAAACCAACCAGCACCTCCCAACAAAAGCAGTGGGAGACAATTTCTCCAAAGCCAGTGTTCCCCCACTAACACTGAGCTGGGATGTGCTCCCAGCTCCCCTAACACACGCGGCACTCGGACAACCCATCCCAGTAGCACCAACCCAGTCCCTGCTTGGCTCAGACAAGCCCTAATTTTGTTTCATCTCTACATAGTGACCCCAACCCATCCCACCTATCTGCTGGGCAAGCACAGGCAGGGGGAATGCAGCTATGGCCTCAAAACCAGCTTTTAGGTCAAACGGTGGCAGCTGAGACACATCTGGCGTGTCAGGAGAGGCACTGGAAGAAAGCAAAGAGAGCAAAGTGCCCTTTGGTTGGATGAAGGCCAGCACATGAGGGAGGGTCAAGGATGCAGCTCTGCTGGGACCACACAGTGGTTGTATTCCCAGGCACTGGCAGGGAGTTTGATGAGTCCTATCCCCCTTGTACTCAGCAGGGAGAAAAGTTTAAGTGGGGAGAGTACGTGAGGTGCTGTAAGCAGATGCACAGCCAGAGGAACTGTTCCACCTTGACGCTCTCAAGGTCCATCTGCTCACCAACAAAAGCTGGAAAAGCCTCAGGGTTTCCTGAACTTTCACTGGTTCTTTGGTCCAGGACAGAGCATCCTTGCGGCTGTGTGATACCCAGTGCATGCTGCGGCAGGAGTGGGGAGGTTGTGCTGAGACAGCTATGCTAAATTTACCCCGTCCTGGGACCCTAATGTGCAGTGGGCAGAGAAGGTTTTGGCAGCTTGGGAGCTTGTGTGAGTTTTTCGGAGATCCTGGCAGAGGCCCAAAGTGGCTGACTCACTCCTCCTCTCAGGTCAGTTCTTCACAGCTGTAACTCCAGTGAGACCAGGGGGTTATTTCTGATGTACACTGCTGCACCATCATAGTCCAGTCCATTACCCTGGCTGGTGAAGGATGGCTCCCGTCTCCAGTGGGCTTTATTTAGCTTCCACTCCAAAGCTGTTCCGTAAGAGAGGAATGAATGTGAAAAGGCTAGAGCATTTATTTTTGTCGGAGATTCCCCATTGTGAGTTATTTGGTGACTTTGAACTTGTTAGAAGCCATGAACTCATTCTAATCAATGCTCTTGTCCTCTCTATCGGCTGTGCACAGCATATAGAACTGTCATTTGCTGTTGGAGATGACTTGGCATTTGTGAGTTGTGTCAATGGATGCAAAAGCAGATTCATCCTAATTATATCGAACCACTGATCAACTTAGGAGTCTGGTCCAATATTTCAAGCCCTAGAGGTTCCTTAGGAGTAAATCTTGCAGGTTACAAATAAAGTGGATGGGAGAGGAAAAAAAAGAAGTTAACTGTATTCATTAGCTGGAACATTTGGAAGGCAACTACCTGGAGAAAACACATTCAAAGGGCCCTGGCACATTTCTTTACTCTCTTCTCTCGTATTCTGCTAATACCCTACTAAAACTCCAACACCTCCATCCTGTTGTTTTCAGTGTGTAATGACAGGTCTGCTTTAGTGAGGCTGGGCAGAGCTTGGGTTTGTGGAGATTTCCAATCTCCAGCTTTGACCCTGGCCTGGGAAGCTGCCTGTTTGCGACAGATCTATTCGCTTGTGGAGCAGCTGTGAAATTGCAGCAGATTTTGGGTATCCATGAGGGTATCTGTGCATCACACTGCACAGAATAATGTGCACCTTGTGCTCTGGGCAACACACTATAATTAGTTTGTAGAAGTTGTTTGTCTCTGAAGATCTATAAATACACATACATAAAACTATAAGGGAATAAGGAGTCACATGCTTAAAGCAAATGCATTCTAATGCAGAAGAGCTTTATGCACCGATCACAAAATCCCCCTCTCCCGAAAAAAATGTGGTTCCAGTGCTGATCTTTCTTTCATTTCACGTAAGGCTGACCAAAAATATTTACTTTCTTCTTTTGCATGAATAAAGTAAAAATGGATGGAGAATTTCCCACTGAAAACAAGGACATTCACCACTCAGTGACAAACAGCCTTCACCCGCGCTGCATTTGTCACTTTGCCCTCTCTCAGAGAAGTCAAAGAAAGAAAAGAATAAATAAACACCTCAGGCAGAGGTATCAGTTCCTCTCATCAAGCACTTTTCCCTGTGATTCACTGGCATCATCTGGGTATCTCCGGTCAAAAGCTTCACTTTATAAACCAACAACCCTTCAACTTTTTCAAGTGACTTTTTTCCATGGCCCACCCTTCCCATTCAGTTTAAGAAGGAAAGACAAAAAGCCATGTTTCCTTCTAGAGTGCTTCTTGCTCAAAAGGGTTCACCAACACCTGCCTTGGTATTAACCACCGATGTACCAGCCTCTGCCTGGTGGATTTGATGTTTGAGTAGAAGCAAGCACTCAGGAGCTTGGGTACCTCCCTGCCTTGCTGCAGCTGAGCCCAGGGAAGCCCCAGGAGAGGAGAAAGAGAGGAAACATCAGAAAGAGTCCAGCAGGCACATCGCTGCCTGCCCGGCTACAGAATCATAGAATGGTCTGAGTTGGAAGGGACCTTAAAGATCAGCAAGTTCCAACCCCCCTGCCNCCACCAGGTCCATGTCCTTTCTGTGTTGAGGACTCCAGAGCTGGACACAGGACTCCAGGTGGGGTCTCAGGAGCGCAGAGTAGAGGGGGAGAATCACCTCCCGTGACCTGCTGGTCACGCTTCTTTTGATGCAGCCCAGGATGGGGTCCCTGCCCCTTCCCTGCCCGCTCCTGCCCGGCCGCCCGGAGCTGTCCCTTCAGCACCACGGCGCGCCCAGGGGAGCCGGCGGAACCGCTGGCACCCGGCGGGACGGTTCGTGTCCGGCTCGGCTCCGCAAGGCGGGTATCAGGCTGGCACGGCACGACTCGGAAGGTCTCGGCTCAGCCTGGCACGGTTCGGCTCGGCTCTGCTTGGCTCAACCTGGCAAAACTCGGCTCTGTTCGACAAGGTTCGGCTCAGCTTGTCACGGCTCGGCACCGTTCGACTCAGCCCCTTGCACCGTTCGGCTCGGCCCGGCTCAGGCTGGCGCGGTTCAGCTCGGCTCTGCTCGGCACAGCCTGGCAAAGCTCGGCTCTGCTCGGCTCAATTTGGCTCGGCTCAGCCTGGCACAGTCTGGCACCATTCGACTCAGCCTGGCACGGCTCGGCTCTGCTCGCCTCAGCCTGGCAAAGCTCGGTTCTGCTCGGCTCAGTTCTGCTCGGCTCAGCCTGGCA
>VXBW01006791.1:1145266-1185982 GCA_013400375.1 Thinocorus orbignyianus
GGAGAGGGTTGTGCCTGTGTGCGGGACCGTGTGAGGGTGTGCGGGACCGTGTGAGGGTGTGCGGGGCGCGGGGGCCGTGCAGGGCTGGCGGTGCGGGTCCGTCCTGCGTTGCCGGAGGGAGAAGCCCGACCCGCCGCTGCCCGGTGAGTGCCGCCGCACCGCACCGCACCGCACCGCATCGCCGGACCGGGAGGACAACGGAGGAACGGGAGAACCGAGGTGGGAAACGGGGGATGCGGGGGTCTGCGGGCAACTCGGGCCCGGCGGTGGCGGGGCAGGCAACTTTCCCGGGAGGGATGGGAGCCGCGACGGGTCGTGGCCGGGGATGCTCTCCCGGGGTGTGAGGTTGGAGTAGGGTGACCGCAGCCCCGGTTCCCCCTTTCCCCCACCCGGAGGTGCCGTCTCCCCGCATGCCCGGTGCCCAGCCCGCACCTCTCCGCACTCTAAGTTGCCGAGAAGCCGTTTCTGCCCCGGCACCATTCCCGAGAAGGGAAAACATCACCGGGAAAGCAACCATCACCCTTCTCTCTGCACCCTCTTTTGCAGGAGGCGGCTGGTCCCAGCTCAACATGCCAGGAGCGCTCCGGGCATCACGGCAGGCTCTGCCCCTTTAGCCCGGGGTGCTTCGGGGGGCGGGGGGCTCGGACATGAATTCCTCCCCCACTGCCCCCGGGGACCCCCCCGGCCCGCTGCAGCTCTGGCAGGAGGAGAACCAGACCCAAGGCGGGCTCTGGAACGGGAGCCAGGAGCTGGGCTGGGAAGAGCTGGAGAAGATGCTCTTCCTCTTTGCGAAAGAGCCCGTCACCATCAGCCTCACAGCGATGTACCTGGTGTCCTTCATAGTGGGCTTCGTGGGCAACATCATGTCCATCAGGGTGCTCACTCGGAAGCGCCGGAGCCGGGTGTCCAGCCTGAGTGCCACCCGCAGCCTCCTCATCAACCTGGCGGTGTGCGACCTCATGGTGGTGTGCGTCTGCATGCCCATCACCGTGGGCAACCTCATCTACAAAGCCTGGGTGTACGGGGACTTCCTCTGCCGGGCGGTGCCCTTCATCCAGGCTGTTTCTGTCTCTGCCAGCGTCCTCAGCCTGACCGTCATCAGCGTCAACCGGTACTACAGCGTGCACAACCCCCTCAACGCCCGCTCCTTCTTCACCCAGAAAAGGATCCTCAGCACCATCCTGGTGGTGTGGTTGTTTTCCTCAGGGATATGCATGCCCCTCATCTTCATGAACAAGCGGGATGAGATTGGGGTGGTGGAGGGCTTGCCTCTGGTGTTTTCCATCTGCAGGGAGATTTGGCCTCAGGAGAGACTCAAGCAAGCCTACAACTTTCTGCTCTTCTGTGCCCTCTACTGCTTGCCAGTCCTGTTCAACATGGTCATCTGCTTCCTCACGGTGCGCCGGTTGTGGAGCCGCAGCAGCCAGCTGAAGGAGAGCACTGCCCTGAACCGATCTCTGCCAGCCTCCAGGCTGAAGATCCGGAAGAAGGTGGCACAGATGGTGGTGGCCCTGGTCCTGCTCTTCGCAATCTCCTGGCTGCCCGTCTACCTGATGGACATCTGGATCGATTTCAACATCCCCAAGTCTTTGCAGGATGTGACTCCTTCTCCTTGGATCCTGCAGCTCAGACCTTTTGCCCAGTGGCTTGGCCTCACCAATTCCAGCCTCAACCCTATATGCTATTGCTTTGTTGGGAACCTCTACAGATCAGCCAAGGAAATGAAGAGCAAATACCACCAAAGAATGGTCTCTCTCTTTAACTTCTCCCTGTCTGAAGGGACACCCCGTTCCTCAGTCCCAGAGCTGCTCTCTTACAGGAGTTCAACAGAACCTTCAAGGAAAGGACCCTCCACCACCCCTGTCACGGGCAGGAGATGTCAGGGAGGCCATGGCCATATGAACAAGTGTGGACGCTTGAACTCCTGCCAGCATCCCTCTCTGAATACTGTCTCCAGCGAGAACACTTCCTTGTAATTCTGCTCAGGAAGTGCACCTCCTACCCTCATCCGCAGATAATGACTCTTTAGAGGTCTTTCTGAACCAGATATTTTAATGATGGAAAAAACCCAACTAACTAACCCACCATCAGTTCAAAAACACCGAGACAGGGAAAGAAGCAAATAACAAGAGAAAAAGATGACGTGTTTTAACTCAGATGATCAAGTTTTAAGACACATGGTTTTTACTGGGGACTAGCAGAGGTGTTACCTGTTGCCCAGTCAACAATCAGATAGAGCAACTTCCCAATGAGTGAAGTCCACCTGCAGCTCCACCTTTGGATGCAGGGATGCTGTTCGGACCCAGCAACAACCTGACTGCTTGCTGCTGCCCACCCTGTGCCGACCAAGAGCCGGGAGAAGCAGCACTCTGCTCCAAATCCATCAGTTGTAGTCGCAAGCGGTGAAGAAATGCTGGGAACAGCATCATAAAAAGTAATAGTAGTGGAGAATCTCACACACTTTACCACTTGAGATTTCATTCTCTGGTCGGATTGTTTCACTCCTCCACGCAAATAAATTCTCCCCATGTGAAGAGACAGTGCCAGAAGCACTAAAGCAACCATCACCGCTCCGCATTTGGGAATTCAGAAGGGGTAATGCGGCCTCGGAGGTGATTTAGGAAATGCATATTGGAAAATATTCCTTGGGCATCAGCTCTCTTTCTTACAGCTATGTTCCTGCGGGTGGAGTGGAAAGAAGCAGGCATCTATTAAGATGATTTGCACTTGAAAAACCAGCCCTTGTTCAGCTGTGCCTGGACCAAACAAAGTCAATGGCATGTGAAGACAAAAACAGAAAATGGTTTATAGCTAATAAAATCAGATTCAACTAATGCAATGCTATTTGTCTGGGAAGGAGAGAATCAAAGTGCTTGCTTTTCCTGAGGATCAGAAGTAGGTTAAAACCTCTTTCTTCCATCATCTCCTTTAAAGGAGGCTTTGATAAATAAATTGTATATTTTTATTATGTTAGCACTGAAAGGCCCCACTAAGGCTTAAGAACTGTGTTGCACCCAGCACTGGATGTGAATCCACATGAAGAAAGGAAAACTTTCTCCCAAAGATCTAAGTACAAACACCTCAGACCAGGCAACAGGTGGGAATCTAAGTTTCAAATAATATCCTCCTGCCTTCTGGGGAACCTTTTTGCTCACAAAAAAAAGGAAATACAGATGAAAAATAGCCATCCAACTCAACAGGATTCCCACCTTTGTAACGATCACACAATAACATTTTACGTTACTAATGATCCGCCTGGAAAACAAAAGATTCCTCCTTAACAGGCAGTGTCAGCCCCAATTTGTATTCTCTTTTTGTGTGAGCGAGAAAGAAATTACAACTACCCAGGTTTACTTTGGGTGAGAAATGGCTTTTATGTGTGCTGGGAGATGAGAACATCTGCATTTTTGCAGGTGATATAGGAGCGCACTGCTTGATCTTTTAGTAGCTGTGGAGAAACGCCTGTGAAGATTTTATTTCCTTTTTCAAGGCATATTTTTAGGGCTGGCAAAATGTACCAGGCTGAGGAGCATTAAAAGCTCGCTCCGAATGCCCGCTGATTCTAGGTCCTGGAAACAGACGTCCTCCACCCCCAGACCAGATGTGACACAATACTGAATCTTCCCTACATCGCCCTGGTCCGTGTATTTAATCCTGCCCTGAATAAACTGCAGCGGAAGGACCATGGAGATGCTAGACCAGCTCTGACCCACATGGTGGCCTGGCTTGGAAGATGGTCAGGATCAAATGATGCAATCAAAGGTGCAAGAAATCCATTTTTTAAAATACCCCAGAGGAGAATTACTGGTTTGGTTGTTTTTTTTCTCAGCTCACGAGCCTGGGTCCTACCCTGAAAGTCTCTGTGCCCTCCTTGGAGGCAGAAGTACCAGGGTCTGTATGTTCTCCTCACTGTGCCTGTGCCTTCCCCTCCTGATGCAGAAGCCCAAGCCTTCCTCCAGCCCCACAGAGCTCCCGACCACCAAGATATACTTGTGGCAAGGGTCATCTCCTCCTCACACTTTCCAATGTACTTTCCAGTTTCATTCAGTGTTCCTGTTTTCCTATAATAAAGCTGAACTGCTCACTTTAACTCCTCTTTGTCTCCCTCGGTCGCTCTCTCTCCCCGTTCCCCGCGCTCCAACTGCTTCTCTGCTGTTTCTAGAGAGAAATCTCCCCCTGCCTCTCTTTGCCTGCCAATTCCCCTCACTCTTAACCACTCATTCATGTCTTCACTCCTCCGATGAAAACTCCCTGCCTGCCCTGCTGATTTGAATGGCTCCTTTTCTGCCGCAGACACCTGTTTGCAAAGGAGAAGGCTGATTTATTTCGCCTGGCTTGCCCGACGGCTGCCAGGTAGTAATGAATTTCGGTCACTATCACCCAAGGGTAAATGAGAAGCAGTGACGTCAATGTGAAAGCCACACAGCATCCCGTGAGCCACCCAGGCTCCGGCTGTGATTTCTTGGGTTGTTTTTTTTTCAACCTGAACAGGTCTGCGTAAGGAGGCAGCGCCTGGCTGACTCACGCTGCCTCCCCATGAGGTGAAACCTGGGCGTTTGGGAAAGTGGCTTCTTTCCCATCCCATCTGATGAAACATCTCTGTGTATTTAGGGCTAAGAAGACATCTCAAGGGTCTTCCAGGCCACACAAGCCCCTCGTTTCTGATGGAAGGTTCTTTGACAGGCATTCAAGGGACTCTTGGCCCATCAAGGAATCAGCTCTGGCTGGTGAAGAGGGATTTCCTCAAAGGAGCCCCAGCTGAATGTCTCGCACTTGCTATGTGGTTGAGGAAATGTGTTTCTCTCTAAATGCACCCAGGCAGACTGGAAATGTGAATTTTAGATGTCTTGAGGCCAATGTTTTCCCGCAGAACTGCCGCTAATGCATCTCAGTCCCACTCTTCCCCCCACGGGTCTCTCTCCTCTGCTTTGCCATTTGAATCAATACAGGCATTTTACCAGGCTTTCCAAAAACCAGGACGTTTAAAACAGTTTTCCTTGAATCTCTTTGCTGCGGTAAGGACACAGGGAGAGTTGCTGTTCAGTAACCCTCTCAGGGATTATCCCACGATCTGCTCTTGTACTGTCAGTATTGTTTTAAAGACGCCACAGGTTTATTTTCTGCCTGTGAACCACTGGAGAGACCAAAATAAAAAAGCTAATCTTTCGTACGAGGTATCATAGAGGTACGCACAATCACGACTGGTACACAGCCCTCACATGGAGAATGATGAATCACTGTTTCTTATAATGAAATACCCAAGGGAAGGCAGAGGAATGATTAGGCAGCAAGTGTAGGGGCAAGGCAGCACCTTCTCTCGCCCCACGGCAGCTGCTGAGCTCACAGGCAGAGGTGGCAGCGAGGGCTGAAAGCAATAAAAAGGCTTCAAGAGGAGACTGGGCTGTTTACAGAAGAAAGGGCCATCACAGGCTATTAAGAAAAAGACAACCAACCAAACAAAAAACCAACAAAAAAGCAACTTTTAGATTAGAGAGCACCTTTCCCAGGAGCCATGCTACCTGCCACCAGGTAGGATGCTGGGCTGAGCATCGGTTTGTCTATTCCGTACCTTTTTTCTCATGTCCTTAATGCAAAAAAAACAAAAACAACCCACAACATTAACCTGAGCCCCATTTTTAAGAGCTGGGGGAGAGCAAGGGATGATTTCAGACCCAGCATAATTTGATCAACAACAAGAGTTTGCAGCACAGAGTTGTCCGGAGGCAGGACATGGTGATGCTGGCACAGCACAGGCTGGGAATGAGAAAGAACTCATCCAGCAACAGAAATAACTCATCCAACAACAGAAATAACTCATCCAGCCCTCTTCTCATATTCCTCAGCCCTCTCAGTGGGTCAGCACCTTCACTCCAAAAACCCTGAGCATCCCAGAAAGAACATACTCCAAAGGGAAACTCCTGCCTGTTGGTATTTTATTCGTTAGACTTACTGATGTTGGGATGGTAAATCAGGATGGAAGATGGAATGTGAGTCATCCACACCACCACCACCCAGCGTGGTTCCTGTGTCTCCTCCCACCACAGCACATCCCATACACAAACACCTGAGCTCTCCCGACCTGCAACATCTCAACGAAGAGGGAGAGCACAGGAGTTGCCTTCAGATGTCCTTGTTGTAAAGAACCACTGGTGCGAATTTTCTAGGAAAAATCAGTGCAGCTCAGTTTACTTTTGTGATTACTTTCAGCGTGAAAATAAATCACCAAAGGCTGCTAGAAGAACAAATAAAAGAGCAGCTACGAGCAGGTACAACCAAAGAGATGGCTGGAACCCTCTGGGAAAGAGTCAGCCTCCAGGAAATTACTGCTCACCTGGCACATATGGGGGTTGTATAAGACTTTTCCAAACTTTCTGGGAACAAATGACTCCTGGTTAGGTCAGCCCCAGGGGCAGAGGAATTGCAGTAGCTGCTTTCTCTGCCTGCTAGACATCTTCAGGCAAAGTCCCAGGACTCAGAGCTGATAAAATGCAGCTGTAAAGTCAACATGATCTCATGCACCTGCCCACCCCAAAGGTACCCTGCCAGCCCCTGACTAGAGCTCCTGGCTGCCCTGATTTAAGGTTTTCTTTTCCATTCTGAGCTTAAATCAGCTGGGAAAACCAGAGCAGAGGAGGAGGCACACTAGGATAAGTGCCTGATCTGGAGAGGGTTGGACGCTGTTTTCCACCTTACAAGAGTACCCACTCACTAAAGGGTTGTGAGGCAGCCGTATAATTTAAATATTTCATTAATATTTTATTCAAATAATAATTTTAAAAGATTCCAGCAATAAAGATGGACGCAGCACTTGCAGAGAACCTTTTTCCAAGCGAGGAATCTACACTACAGCTTTCCTGTTTGCTGTCTCTTGCTGATTGCAAGAAACACCCCCCTGAAGAAATTAGCGGTGAAGAGCCAGCTCAGGACCGGCAGAGGAGGGGACACTGATTACCCTGTGATCATCCTCACGGCACGGGGAAGGTGAAGTCTCATGGAGCTGTAGTGTGACCTTTGATTTTAAACATTTTCTATTTCCCTCTTACCTCATTGCACCCCGAGACAGCTGGTTTATGTTGCGAACTGGGATGGAGGAATTATCCAAGGAGATTTTATTTTTAAAATTATGTATGAAATATTTCTGCACCTGAAAGACACAGCAATTAACAGCTTGTCCCTGCATGCCTTACCCCTGCCTCTGTGGGGTTTTTATGACAACAGACAGACACTGAGGAGCACAAAACGCTGTGTGAGCTACAGGATAAAATCACCAAACTTCAATCATTCCTTAATCAGGGATGTGCTTCCCAATCGCAGCGCTCTGCCAGGCTCTCTGCATCCAATTTGCAGAGAAGGGAGCAGTCAGCACTCACTGTCCTGGCAGCTTGGCTGTCCCATGTCCCTGCAGGAGGTGGCTGCTTGGTGCCCGGCCAAGCCAAGCCCTTCAGCTCCTCACCTCCAAACACTGAGGATCACGTCCTCAAGCACAGCCCCTGGCTCCTCCGCTCCACGACACAGGCTTAGCCACAGGCTGGGCAGTGCAGGATGGGGACAATAAACGATGCTCATTTCTAATCACAGCAGAGGCTGAGCTTGGGGAGGGTGGCTGAGGACCTTCTGATCATGATCCAGCATCTCTGGGTGGCTGCACAGGCATGCTTGCTACCCCAGGTGCTGCACAATCTTTGCCATTCTTCATTTCCCACTTGAGATGTTTTCCATCACCCCCTCGCTTTCCTCAGGCATTCACCACAAGAACGGAGCTGCTGAATTCAAAGAGCTGTATGAATGAGTCTTTAGGCAGATGCATCCCGTTACCTGGAGCTCACAAGTCAGGAGCTGCTATTTCTTGGTGTGAGGAAGGAAAATGTAGCAAAGCACGCAGGAAACAAGCTAAAAAATAAGAAGGGGAATGAAAGAAAACCCAGACGCTGAAATAAATCCATCTTAAGGCAATTACTGGGGAAGAAGTAGATCTGCCAAGGATATTAAAGCTCTCATGCACCTGCTAATCTCTTCTGATAAAGGTCTGACTGGCTAAACTAATAACACTATTAAATCTGCAGTAATCATTACCAGAGGCAGCCCAAGGAGCTCACAAGGCCACGTGCCTGGAGGAAGACCATTTCCAGCATGAACACACACAACTCACAGCAGGTAAGTGGCACCTGCACCCGAGATGTCAGCGTAATTGCTGAGTGGCTCTGACTCAGTGCCCTCCCTAATTGCCTTCCTCAGCTGAGAGCCCAGCCCGGATTTTCCTAAGGCTCCATCCAGCACTTCTTCAGCTTTTTCAGACTGTTCTTCTGGGCCAGCACAGGAGAAAACAAGACGTTCCCGTGCAGGCTGGCAGCACGGATGGGTGGTTGGAGTGGGCTGACTCATAAAGTCTTCACAAAGGCTGGGATGTTCTCCTTCAAAAGCTAACGACATAATACGGCCCTTGGCAGAAATACATCAAGAAAAGGACACACGGCGGTAAAAGAATCAGAAATCCTCCTCCCAAATCCTCACAGCAGAGGAAAGTTGTAGTTTGCTCCTCTGGGAGCGGGAGGAGCAATGGGCTGGGGTAGGATGAGCAGCCCCAGGAGGTCCACGGGGTGACCCTGGGGAGGAGATGTGGACGAGCATCCAGGCAGCAACACAAAGGGATGATCAAGAGTTTGTGCAAAAATCAATTTTGATGAAGATTCTGAGTGCCTGGTGGTGGGGATGCTGCCTCCTCTGTGGTAGGAGAGCGTGCACAGGTGATCTGCCACCTGAAAACACACAGATCCCACTTCTCTTTCATTCCCTCTCCACCAGCGTTGTCTTTGGCAGAGCTTCTTCTGATTTATACCAGCAGGGGATTAGAGTGAAGCCCACAGTGAATGAAATACTGTCAAGGTGAGGCTGCTGTCACATCAGCTGCTGTAATTCCATCGACTTAATGGATCTACTCCTAATTTACATGTCAGAGCTGGATTCTGCACCAGAGGCTGAGTACAAAGGTGTCATTTTTATATAGTCAAATTTATATCTGAAATAAATACCACATTAGATCTTTCCAAGAGGTCTGAGCTGCAATGTATTCATTTTTCTCCCTGCAGAAACGTGAAATTCTCACTAATGTTTTCAGGTTACCTTCAAGTCTCAAGGTTGGATATTTTTCAGCCATCTGCTTGTTCCACACGGATCCTCAGGGTCCAAAATAGGCAAGTGTATCCTCCAGGGAGTCCTCCAGCAGTTTGCTACGAGGAGTATTAAGCCCCTTCCTGAGGCTGCCATTTGCCAGGGACGACACAGCAGCCTGATGATGTGCAGCCCTTGCAGTGAAAATTAAGATAATGAGGAATAAACAGGTTTCCATCTACATGGGCTTTTTTTGTGTACTTCAGAAATTAGGAATATTTACACCTAATTCCCAGGCAATAATGGTGTAGCTGTATTAAGTTCCAAACAGCCTGGTGCCTCCAAAAAAATCAGTGAAGAGCTGTGTGACCCGCAAGTTGTGAAGAGAAACTTGTGGTTTAATCAACATCATGTCACACGGGACCAACTGTGGATCTACAGGGATGTGTGTCCCAAAAGAGAAACACATCCAGAGCTGCCACATATCTGCATCTGCAAACACGGCTCGGGAAGGCTGTGTAGGGTGGGAAAGTCTTTGCTCACAAGTGAAATAACAACTAAATACTCTTCCTGATCTCATCTCCCTAATTCCCTTCCCGAAGCCCGGGCAGGACGGCCCAGAAGCCAGAAAACTGCCAAAAATTGTCATGGAAACAGCAAAGCTTCTCTGGGAGGCACGGTGCCAGGACTGGAAGCCAGAACTCCTAGCAACAGCAAACAACTCCTTCCCCAGCCTTTCGCTCCATTAAGCAATAAATGAAACCTGGGAAAACGGGGGGCAGCGATGGGTGCAAGGGTCTGGGTAGTGATAGGAACGGAGCAGCTCGCCCTCCTCCATGCCCATCACCAAGGGGAAGCCAAGAGAGACACGAGACAAGCTCCTCACTCCAGGTCCTGTTGGTACAAGGGAACTGGACAGCAAGACCTTAAATTTCTTATCTACAAACTTGAAGCTGTTAAACAAAGCACAAAAGCAGACAACCAGAGGCATTCTCTGCTGCCCGCTCTTGTAGCGCAGGAGTACGGCCAAGAACCCACAGACTCTTCTCACGTTGGCAATTGGAAGTGACAGGGAGAACTCCTCAGGGCACGGCACGTTCTGATGAAGGTCCGTGTCCTGCCCTGTGGGAGCAGAGATGTGCTCTGCTGGTGAGAAGGACTCAAAAGGAGTGAGAAAGAGAAAAGTAGTGTTTCATTTTTGCTGATAAGCCTGAGCATGTTCGGTCAAGCTGCCTTTGCCCATGGGAAATGTTTTGATAGATGATTGTTGGGTTTGAGGGTTTTTTTCCCAAGTCATTTCTTAACTGTGAGAAAAGTTAAGCATTATTTTTTTGTTGTTGTTGTTCCTTGGCATGGTGTGCTGGAATAAGAGAAATCTGCAAATAAAAGGGTGAGATGATGGAGTGTGACCCTGAGCGAAGAGCTGGACACAGAGAGAGCTGAAAACAGCTTAGACTGTGAAGCAGCAAGAAAGAAGATAAATAAAGTATCCTTAGGTGAACACACATCTGTACCTCCTCTGCTAGGAGGAGATACTTCAAGAACCAGACAGCCAGCATGCTGACTTACATGAACTTGTCTTATCCTATACATCTCTCCTCCTAGTATGCGATGGTCTGCCACCCATCCAGGGGAAGGGGAGGAAAACTGGCTTTGATCACAGAATCACAGAATCACAGAATCACCTAGGTTGGAAGGGACCTTTTGAGATCATCTAGTCCAACCAATGGGGGGAGGGAAACAAAAAACAAAACAAAACAAAACACAAACAAACAAAACCAAAAACAACTACACACACACAAAAAAAACCACCAAAAAACAACAACAAAAAAGCCCCACAAACCACCACACAACACAACACTAGCAAACCCAACACACCACACAAAAAACATCCAACACTAATCCATATCCCCAAGCACCATGTCAACTCCTCTCTTGAATACCTCCAGGGATGGTGCCTCAACCACCTCCCTGGGCAGCCTATTCCAATACTTGACAACCCTTTCAGTAAAGAAATATTTCCTAATATCTAACCTGAACTTCCCCTGGCATAACTTGAAGCCATTACCCCTTGTCCTATCATCTGCCACTTGGGAGAAGAGACCAACCCCCACCTCTCTACAGCCTCCTTTCAGGTAGCTGTAGAGAGCAATAAGGTCTCCCCTCAGTCTTCCTCTTCCCTGCTGGCCTTTTCATAGCCCTTCCAAATGGAAAATGCCAGGCAACTCTCTCCTTACTCCCTTTGTACCACCACACGAGATGGGACTTGACTTCCCATGGTCCTGCCATCCCAAGGAGATGCCCGGGACCTGGTCCTACATGCTCTGCAGCCCAAGGTTTCGGTCCAGGAACGGGTGGGCTGGAGTTTTGCAGCTTCCATTGCAAGAACCAGGTCCTCAAAGGAAATGCTCTCTGCATCCATTTGAAAGCAAGGTTATTTCATTTGTCCTTTCTTTGCTCCTATTTTCATTGCTAACCGTTTAAATTATACAAATGAGGTTTTCTCTTGTCTCATCCCCAGAGAGTCAATGCATTAAACTAAACGTGAAAATACACTCATAAGCACGGAAACCCTTTCATATATATTTATAATCTCTGAATTACAGGCATTAATGCAGAAGTGGTTTCTATGCGCTTATCTGCTCTCGCTGCTCCTATATCCAAAATATACAGCGTACAAAAGATAAACACATTGAAACTACCCATCCATTAACACATCTGCCATCCAGGAAGAAATGCAAGGAACAAATTTACAAGGAAAAGCCAGTGAAGGAGACAAACACAATTATGGTGATGTGTCTCCACCACTGTCTGATCATTAAGGACGACGATGAGAGAATTAAATGTTATTCTGAAGACTCCGGCTACTTGGGGGCTGTTTCCAACGTGGGAAGCACTAAACAGAGAAAAAGAGCAAGGTGGAACAGGGCAAACGGGCTGGCTTCTTACCTGCACATAGCACAGGAGCCTCCCAGAAATACTGGGAGGACAACCAGTAAAGATGGCAGGAGTTATCCCATATTTTCAAAGGTTGCACCCAAAATACTTCCCATTTTTGGAGAGAAACACAACACTAAGAGCAGCCTCCAGCCACGCTCTGCAGGACAGCGGGTAGGAGAGGGTGAAGGTGCTCAGCACTTCTCAGCACCAGCAGATGGAGCGGCCACAACCTGGTCCATCCTCTCCATCACTCTCAGGCTCCTGAAGATGTGCTCAGCCCCGGTTTGGTGCTGCTTTCAAAGACTGAGCTGTACCCTGACCACCTCCCTGAGTGCTGTGAGTTGCTGGCAGACTGTCACAGCCTCCAGAAACTGTGGAGCCCACCGGGTCTCTAAACCATCACCAAAGTGATGGAAAATGACCTCTACTAGGACCAAGTCTTGCTCCCTTCTCACATTCCCTTTGTCTTTCTGGTTTTCCCATGGAGGATTGCTGCAGCTTTATCCCTGGTGTACCTAATCAAGGATCCAGCCTCTTCCTTCTGTTTTGAGCACCAAACACAGCCACAAACCCTCCAAAACCCACCTCTCAGCTGGGGCATCTTCAAAACCCCACGAACAGCCCCAACACTACAGTTTTCCTTCTAAGATCTTTGCATTCTAAGGCAGGAGTTGCCCTCCAGCTCATGGGCTCGATAATCTGACTTATTAAGAAGCCCTCAGCCTCCAGTTTCCATTCCATAGTGATGCTTTACGCCGCTAAAGAGCCTGTTGGTAGGTGGCCGGCTGTCTGCTTGATTTGTGAGTACCCCCAAACCGCTCGGAAATTCAATCAACCGCCCTTGGCGGGAATCACTCCCACAGTCACACCAAAATTGGAGGGACGGGTATAAGGAATGGCCAGTCAGGAAAATCCGACCTTCAGCATCAATAACTAATGTGGCTGGAGAGGACTCCTCGGGCGTTAGGGAGACCGACGGCCGCTCCCTGTAAGATGCATTGACGCCAAGCGCACCTTGAGCGTGCATTAGCCATACGTTACTGGGGGTACCTCTCGGGTTTCTTCAATCAAAAAGCAATCACCCTCCTCCCTTCCCCCTGGCAACCAGGTTTTAGTCATCACCTCATCGGAAATTGAGGCTGAAATCCATGTTCCCAAAGACTGGCAGCTCCAGTCTTTATGAAGCTGCAAATATTTGTTACTCACCGAGACAAAGCATCTTCCAGTCTCCCCGTGGATAAATGTTCCCCTCTCTGGTTTGAAGCATGGTGGGATGGGAAGGGCAGAGAAGGTAAATATTTAAACAGCCTGTTATAGGAAAGCCAGTGCTTTGAGACCCAGAAAACCAAATGCTCCACGGGTGAAACTTGCAACAAAACAAAAAAAAAAGAGAACAAAACATCGGGAAGGAAGAATTGCATCTCGGCCACAGGGAAGCCTTTACTCATATCTTTAATTCTGGCTTTTGAGGACAAGTTGACAGCCTGAATTATCAAAGCATTTGTGCTACACAGAAAGTATTCTAAACTTGGGGCTGATGCAGCAGTCGGTATCTAAGCCAGAAACCGAGGTCACCATTTGTTTCTCTGCTGTCGGCTCTGGTTATAAGGAATTAGGTACTATGACATCCAGGCTGGCCAGATTTAAAACCATCGGTGGATATCTCAGCACTTCCAAACACGCTGCCAAGGAGTGGAAAATGGAGAGCTAAGACTCTCCTCGAGATGTGATTGAGGATGTTGAACACTCACATTTCCTCTCCAGAACTGCCTGCTTAGTAGGTTTTTTTCTAACATTAGATTCTGGCCTGATACAAAACCTGAGCCCTCAATTTTACTAAAAAAAAAGGAAAAAAAGGTGGTTTTATAAATTAAACAATAGATCATTGGAATTTTGGCTTTTTTCCCTAAATATTTGTACTGCAAAAATGATGCTAATTAGATGGCATGAGGAAAATAGGGGAAATTTAAAGGTGTAATACCTTCTGCTGTAATATCTAAGACCTGGGGGGGAAAAAATTCTTTAAAGAGAGCGAAGGAAAAGAATTCTGCTGGATACCAAGACATGTGCAGTCCTCAAAGGAAATGTAAAAAGCCTCCGATAAGAAACCCCTCAAGTAAATGCACTACATGGTGGCACCATCTACTGGGTGTCAACAGAAACGGCTGAGAAACCAAGGAACTGAAATGGGAGTCATCTGCTGTGTCCAGCAGACACAAGAGAATGATGTCTCGGGACATGAAGAACTGGGTCGGGCTGTGACATGGGGCCATCAACGCACAGGACACACAAAAGCACCTGCAAAATCCAAAAGAGTTACTGGTTCCATCTCATTGTCTTCCCAACCATCATCCACGTGGGTTACAGACTTTCTTCCACAGGCTTGTTCTTTTTGTAGCCTTCAAAGAAAACGGCAAAGTAGGACACGTGTTGTCTTTCTGGTGAGAACACACAAACCGAAGGCTAGCTTTTAACTGGAAAAGGCTACGTGCACGTTCCCCCTCCTCCATCCAAGAAATATAAACATAAGAGAACATCCAGCAGAAATGTAAAGTTTCTGCTTTTGAACTAGCTCCCTTTCAGTCCACACAGTGGAAAGGGCACGGAGCCAATTTCAGAAGAAGTGTTTAAATTAAATCATGCAGTACACATAATGCCTTCAGAAAAGCCTCCCTGCTGGACTCACCCTCAGTTGGTGTGTTTGGCTTCCAAGCTGCCTAATCCCTGCTCTCCTTGGTGGCTCCAGGCCTCATCTGCAGCACGCATGAAAGCTCTCAGCCCCTCTGCCATGTCATCAAGGTGACCTCCCATGCCATCACTGCCCCACCTCTCCAAAGGTCAGCATGGATTTCCAACAAAAGTCCTCCTTCCAAGCCCTGACCTCCCAGGTCACAGACTTCATCTCTGCTCTCTTCAAGGGCAGCTTCCTTCAACAGGAGCAGCCCCCACGTTATTCTTACAAAGAATGCACAGCCTTAATCTTTTCCTTCTGGGTTTCATAGACTAGACAAAGATTTCCCACACACCCACACCTTGGTCCTAGAGAATTACACACTGTGCTACTCACTGAACGAGATGAAGTTATAAGCAATTGTACCAAGAAGATGCCAGCTCGGTATTGTCCTCCGTTAAATTGCTTGACATTGATCCAAGGCTTTCACAGGACTGCTTTCAGGTATATGCCTAGAACATTTGATATCTGGCTTTGATTCTGTGGCTCTTGAAGAAGTAATAAACTTCTCCGTGACGTCGTTGTCGCAGAGATCCTTCAGAGGATACAAAACCAACAGGAATTCATGCGTTTTCCTAGACCCATTGCAACATGATGCCTCGTTAAACCTACTGAGAAACTACGAGTGCTTTTATGACCCAGGTCTCCACGATGGCTGGGCATGTCATTTTGCCCTAGGGACACTCAAGTGTCCTGGGAGTGAATACTGGGATCTCTGAAATGATGTTCATCCTATTTTGTCCTTCTCCAGCTCCTCCAGCAACAGCCCACGACTCCCAGCCCATCCCTGAACCGCTCCACGCAGCCACTCTGTCCGCACCCCAGCTCAAAAAGCAACACCAAATTAAAACTCAGCTTGACAAGAATCCAGCATTACAATTACTGAGTCTCTGGACTCTACAAAGAAAGGCCATTAAATTTAATTCCCATGCTTCTATAACATATATCAGATAGAGAAATTGACAGGGTGGGGTGGGGTTTTTTTAGAATTCAGCTTTGAAATCTAGGCGATGCCTCAGCAGAATCGCTGCCCTGCATCCCACGCTCGCTCTGCTCACATCAAGACTACAGCACTGCCTCTCAAGGAACAAAAAGGGGAATTCCACAGGGATTTTTGATGAAACAGGAGACAAGTTTTTGATCGCCTTTGTGATGACTCGATACGATACCAGAATCTTCATTCCACAGAAGTGGAACTTGACTTGCTCATAGATTTATATTCGTCTATCAATTTTGCAAAGCATGAGGAAAGTCGAGATTATCCCACACTTCCCAGCTGGAGACCAAAAGCAATTTGCAAAAGATTTTTCCGATGACTTCATGGCAATTTCAAACTGCAGCTTCCTCCCCACACACCAGCTCGGTGTCTCTCACAGGTCAGAGACATGGATTTTGTTACTTACATTTATGAGGCAATCATTATCATTTATGGGGAGAAAGGCCTTATCTCTGCTCTGGACCAGACTCCTCTGATACCTGAGCTTACAAAGCAAACAGAGAAAATGGGTTTTTGCATGACCTTTAAACTTGCAAAATAACTTCAAAAAAATGCGTGTGGCGATGCTGCTATTTTTGTTCCAGCCCTGGGTGATGACAATGTTCTGCAATCCTTTATTTCCGTTTTTAAAACCATCAGATGGGTACCACTTGAGACGGCTCGTGTGTCTGCTGCAGTGATCCTGTGGTACTTTTTGCTTTTAAGATAAATAGATAGGAGTGAGCTCAACTCCACGGAGCTGCATTTTGCAAACTAGAGGAATACAAACAAGGAGCTTCTCAAAACACTTGCCAACGATGCTGTTTATCAGCTGCTGCAGAACCCCAACGGAACACGGGTTAGTAACATATGCTTTATAATACCGATCGATAAAGTAATTGAAATATTTCAGGCACTTCTTTCAGGTTTTTCTTTTCATTAGAAATGAATATTAGACATAAAACGTATTCTTTCAAAACACTTGAGAGCTGGGGCTTTTTTTTTTTTCTTAAAAAATAAAAACAAAATAATAAATGATAGAAAGCCCTGAGCCTCCTCCTGTGTTTTCTCAGCCCTTTTGAATGTCTCAGGTTTGTCGGAGCACAGTCCACTTAGAAGCCATTAGTCACCTATTGGCATATTTAGGAGGCTAATAGCTTTGAAAATCTGATCCTTGTGGGCACAAAGTACCACGGCATCAGAGGCAGGAGGCACCAGGCTACTCGCCAGCACAAACACCAAGTGGCAGAAGGACACGCACGCAGTTGCCTCTCCTTGCTGTAGAACCAGCCACAATGTTCAGCATCATCACGATTCCAGCTCATGCCAGAGGTGGGCACCCACCCCAGGAGACTGTCTCTCCAGAAACATCCTCTAGATGCAGGTGGGAGGCTTGTGGGAGGATTCTTTAGGCCAGGACTTTCTCTCCAAAGTCATCTCCTCGTTAGGGAAAGCACCAAGCTGATGCTCCGGCACTGCAATATTTGCACCTCAGTAGTTTCCAAGTGCTGTTTTAAGGCTGCATCTCACAGCAGCAGGAATTTGTCCCTGGCAGTGTCTCTCCAAGCTCCCCTTCCCCAGAGAAACCTGGTGATGAAGAGAGATGCCGAATCCCTGGGCCAGAAGTGGCTCTATGTGCTGCTCATGCCCTGTCTGTAGGAAAAACAGCACGTGCAAGAGCTGACACCAAGTAATGGCCAAAAAGGATGCTCGGGCAGGCTTTGCCTACCTGTGATTCTTCAGCTCCACCTCTATCTTCTCACCCTTCTCCACCAACAGGACATTTCTCCCATCGTGTACAACTGTCATAGCAATGCAAGTGCTTTGCCACCATCACGGGTCTGATTTTCCAGGTGTTATTTGCCTTCCAGGCAGACAGGGAGTTTGCTCTGGTACCAAGTCAGTTGTGTTGTTTTTCTTTCTACCTGACAAACCTCCTGCCTGCAGAAGACATGGGCAGGACTCCTCCATCACCAGCATCTCTTCCAGCATCTCCTGAGCAGAAGGGAAAGAGCAGTGAGAGGTGCCCTTGGCCAGTTGAAAACAAGGCAGAGGGCTTGCTTCTTCTTGCTTCAGCCCCACCATCAGCTCCAGACTTAAAAACCACCCAGACAGCAGGAATGAGCTGCTGTCCGAAGGATGAGGGAACCAAGACAGACTTGTCTTCTTGCCTGATGTTCTCTCAGGTCAGCCCTGTCCTTTCTGCCACTTCTCTTCACATCCAACTCTACGGCCCTTTGTGATACTCATCCCCTACATCAGGAGGTCTTTACTCCTCCACATTCTTTTCACCACCACCTTTTCAGAGATGCAAGAGGAACGACAGCAGTGGAAAATTCTGAGGTCTACTGTCCAAAATGAGGTATCAGTAAGCACTGCAGGCCACCAGTGAGTCTCACCCACAGAAGTACCTACATCTGGGCTCCTGCACCACCTTGTCCTCGTAAAACACTTGTGTTCTCCTAAGAAAGTCACCCCTGGTGCTTTTGCCACCCCAAGGCTGCAGCTTTGCCCACAGCCAGGCTGCTGGCTGAGATTTCCCAGCTGAGCACTAGGTGGCAAAACACCCCGAGAATGGGAATTTCTCATCCCGGCCCCTTCGGAAGAGGCTGTGGGAGCTTCGGGGTGTTTTTCAAACACAGCCGAAAATGGGGAAAAAAATGAAAAATTGCAAATTGAAATGCGTAGAGCCCAACAGAGACACGGGTTAATTTGTATTCCCGTCCTACCTCCAGGCTGAGGTATTTGCGTAAAGGCGTCTGAAGCTGTTTCCTTCGCCGCTGCTCTCCCGCTGACAGATTGTGGCCATAGTGCTTCAAATATGCAAACAAGGGTGCCTGATTAGAGCAGAGCCTACCTATTTACAAAGATATGCCAGCTCCTGGCCATGGGCACGGGATGAGCAGACGTGCGGCACGTGATCCCTGGACATCTGCAGCCCTTTGCATGGGCAGCATCGCCAGCCTCTCCCATTATGAGCTCCAGGATGAAGAATGGTCCATTTTGGCAGCGTGGTTCCCCCACACCACTCCGTGCCATCTGTGATTTTCCTCCCACATGCCTTTTTGGGTGGGAAAAGTGCAGCTGTTGGGCTGACAAAGGCAGATCCCCAAAGGATCTGGGAGGGCTGGAAACCAGCTCCGGTCCGACGGGAGGTGATGGATGAGCGAAGGATGACCTGGAGATACGTACTGTGGGATGCTGAGAGAGGATGCACAAGCCCTGTTGCTGTGGCAATGCCACCTCCATCATTAGGGACCCCTATGCCTTGGCTGTGAAGGACAGGACCGCGTGAGGAGGAGAGGACACTCATCATCACCTCCCAAATCTTTCTTCTTTGCCCTGAAGGGTCCCCAGCCCCACGGATGTGGCCTGACTCTGGTCTTTTGGTGGGAATCACCTTTCTTCTCTACCTTCAGTGCCAGAGCCCTTCCCTGGCCTGTAAATGGGATACAGGAGATTTAGGGCCAATATTTAAGCAGGTGCCACCAGGCTGAACTCTCCTCTTCACCCCAGGACCTCTGTCCTTCATTTACCAGTGCACATACCAGGTTCTGCCCTGTCCCTCCTTCAGCATCCTCCACTTTGGCCAGCTGCAGGGTCCAGAGCAGGTGACTGAAAGCCCAAAAAATACAAGCCACGTTCCTCAGTTCCTTGCCTTCACGATTCCCTGCTGACAGATGCCATCTTCTTATTCCACAGCAATCAGCCCCTCGATGGGACTCAGGGACCGAGCAGCCTCAGCTTGCGAAGCGTTGTCACTCATTTCTGCCTTCCCTGCCAAAAGCTCTCCATCCCCCGGCTACAAAACATCACACTCCGTGCTTTGCTGTCTGGCAGGTGGGAGCTGGAACCAACCCACAGAAATTTGACCTCAACAAGCTGCCTTTTCCTCCTCTTTCAGCTTTCAGGTTGTCAAACATTCACTCCTGACTTCAACAGCCCCTTCGCTCAAAGGCCTCGCAGCAATTTAAGACACAGATTTATACAGATCATCCAGACAATCTTGGTCCAAAAGGGGAGACATCAGGAAGGGTCCAGATCTCCAACCCTTGATGGTGCCAGTAGCAGCTACAGGCAAAGACATTCCCCAATGCCTCGCTCTAGGGGAGCTGGACTGGAAAAAAAAACCATCGTGGTGGGGGGGACATGGAGGGCTGGAGCACCTCTGCCATGAGGACAGGCTGAGGGAGCTGGGGCTGTTCAGCCTGGAGAAGAGAAGGCTCCGGGGAGACCTTGGAGCAGCCTTCCAGGATCTGAAGGGAGCCTACAGGAGAGCTGGGGAGGGACTCTTTGTCAGGAAGTCTAGTGACAGGACGAGGGGTAGTGGTTTTAAATTGGAAGAGGAGAGATTTAGATTGGATATTAGGAAGAAATTCTTTGCTGTGAGGGTGGTGAGGCACTGGAACAGGTTGCCCAGAGAAGCTGTGGCTGCCCCATCCCTGGAGGGGTTCAAGGCCAGGCTGGATGGGGCTTGGAGCAACCTGCTCTGGTGGGAGGTGTCCCTGCCCCAGGCAGGGAGTTGGAACTCCATGATCTTTAAGGTCCCTTCCAACTCTGACCATTCTATGATTCTACGGGGTGGCTCTATCAGAGCAGGAGGCTCTAGACTCCCTCAGCCCGCATCACACACAGGTCTGGTGGAGCCACTCAATCCTTTGTGAAGGGATGGGGAAGGGATGGACGCTGCGCCAACTCCACAGCTTGGCAAACAGGGAGGGGGGAAAACGTATTAAAAAGCTATGACTTTCCCGAGCATGTTCTCTGCCTGGAATCTGCCTGCGTAACACCTCCCATTTCTCAAAGGGATTCATTATTCAAAACTATTTGCTGAATAATTTCTGTGAGTAATTGCAGGTCTGAAGCTCGTCTGCAAACAATTCATTAGGAGCATCTGGGCAGGCAGCAATAACTGCGCTCAGGCTCTGGTCTGCGTTTCCTGGCAGTGTGTGGATAACCCCGGAGTCAGCTGGGAAGGGTAAATAAACTTGTTTACAAAATCAGGATCTTGGAGGGGGGGGAAGAAAAAAAAAACCCAAAGAAATCCTATCAGCTTAAAATTAGTTGCTTCCACCACCGCTTCTAGATGTAACTGGGGCTGAAATAGTCCCCCAGAGAGAATGGGATGCTTGGGGACTGGCTCTGGGTTGCCACATCCCTGAGTGTGATGTGTGGGTCTGTCCTTCAGGTGCCCCAACATCCCCAAAAGTGGTCCCCAGGCAGGGTGAGGAGAGGAGCAGGAGATGGGGAAGGAGGCGCCACCTCCATCCTCCATCCTTGCAGTGCCCTGAAGATCACCATGGAAGGAGCTGGCTGCTGGAGGAGCATGTCACAGAAAGGCTGTCCCTAGAAATGTCACCAAGGAGCAGTGACAATTCACATACGTGCTTGGAGAAGGAGCAGAGGCCCACTGGAAGAGTTTCCACAATTCAGGGCTCGCAAAGTGCACAGTAGCACTGGGCTGGGTACCAAAGTCATCACTCAGGCTACGTTTCCTGCTGAAATCATGAAATAATAGATGTCCAATTAACTGGCAAAGCGAGATGCAAAGAGAAATATTGCTTACGGAGAGCTGGCATAACGCCCGTGGAGTTATAATAAGAACATTTTATTTGCCTGGGCTTTAGATAACCTATTTCTATTCTCTCTCTTGCTGCCCCTGGGGTTCCTGAGAGTATATCGGTTTCTCGGAATAACTTTCCTCCTCCAGCATCTCTAAAGTCCTTTCCCTGCTCCAACAGCTCAAGTCTAACATTGGATGCTGCTAGACTAAACACAGCCCTAAGAGCTGGTGTTAGGGACCAGAGCATCAAACTGCAGAGACTGCAAAACTGAGGCTGTGGTACCCTTCAAAAGATGTGGGAGCTTGGAAGGAGAATGGGAGCAAGACTACTTTATCCTTTAAAATAAGCAGAGCAGGCAAAGTTAAAGCAGGACTAGGAAAAGGAGGGAAAAAAAAGAAAAAAAAAACACCCTTAAAAAAAAAAACCCTTGGAAAAAGAAAAAATACTTGGCAGAAAAAAAGCCTGCTTCACACTGCAGTTTCTTAAGTCAAAATAAAACCAAGGAGGTGCCAAAAGGACTAGACAGATGTCAGCTTACCATCGACCTGCCCAGTAGGTTATTAAAATCCAGAGACTATTGCATGCAGAAAATCTCTCGTACATGGCTCTGGAGCCCAGACAAGGCACGTACCACACACCCCAAAAAAAACACAAGAGGAAAGGATCCAGCTGCAGCAGGCTCAGCTATCGAAACCACACAATTTGGATGAAGGGTATCAAACATAAACTAAAACCTCCGTGCAAGGATTTTGTCCAGCAAAATCAGATTTTTAATGGGTCAGCACCTCCTTACGGAGGCCGTAACCTAATTGTTTGCTTAATTTGCCATGTAACCACAGCCCGGGGTAGGAAATAACTGACACCCTTTCATTCTTGCAGCCGTTAACCTCCAATTCCTCTAATTCCCTCTATCTGCCTGCCCCAAAAGCCTTTCCCAGCCCTTCCAAGCAACTCAGTATCTGTAACCTCAGGAAAACTGGAGGAATCGAGCAGGTAAGTGACTCGCTGGAGATCAGAGCGTGACACAGGTGCAGAAATAAGAAGGGAAAATCCTTCACCTCCACCTCTTAGTCATGTATCCCAGCCCTCGGATACAGCCCCTTCCCGCAGCTCTCAGGAAAGGCAACGTAAAAGCAGCACCAAGACATTTACACACAAGAATTCATTTATATTAACCCGCTATTGAAACAGCCCAAAAATGTGACCTGTCAATTCTGCTTCCTTCTTTCTTCTCCTCTTCCCCACCTGCCCCTTTTCTTAAAAGAAGTATTCCTATTTTATTTTTTATTCTTCCTTCCTTCTTTTTTATTCTTAAACTTCTCATTTTTCCAAGTCTCTCTTAATTTTTAGAGGACTTCACCAGAGAAAAATATGAGATATGTCCCTACTGGGAACGGAGCCCTTAAGATCCCCATTAACCCCTTCGTTGCTGGTGTTCACCACTCCCCCAGCCCGAGGACAGCCAGGACTGCCAGGATGGGGTGACTGGAAATGTAGAAGTGTTACAAGCCTTGCAGCCTCCCAGCCCAAACTCCTGACAAGCCTCTACATCCCTTGCCCCAGCTCTTTTTCTCACCAAATCACAGAATGCTATGGGGTTGGAAGGGATCTCTGGAGATCACCCAGTCCAAGTCCCTGCCAAAGCAGGTCCACCCAGAGCAGGTCCCACAGGAATGTGTCCAAAAGGGTTTGAATGTCTCCACAGACAGAGACTCCACCACCTCTCTGGGTAACCTGTTCCAGGGCTCTGCCACCCTCAAAGGAAAGAAGTTCCTCCTCATCTTTAGATGGAACTTCTCATGTTCAAGTTTGTGCCCGTTTCCTCTTGTCCTGTCCCTGGGTACCCCTGAAATCAGTGGCCCCATCCTCCTGACACCCACCCTTGAAGTATTTATAAGCATTGACCAGATCCCCCCCTAGTCTTCTCTTCTCCAGACTAAGACCCAAGTCCCTCAGCCTTTCCTCATCAGAGAGATGTTCTAGTCTCCTCATCAACTTTGTAGCCCTTTTCTGTCCCCTCTCCAGCAGTTCCCTGTCCTTCTGGAACTGGGGAGCCCAGAACTGGACCCAGTGCTCCAGGTGGGGCCTCAGCAGGGCGGAGCAGAGGGGAAGGATGACCTCCCTCAGGGAATGAAGACCCACTGACATGAACCAAGATCTTGAAAGATCTGCTGCAGCTAATCTGAGGTTTTTCTTCCCCTTACATGCCGCAGGAAGGCATGGGAGTCATGTGCCAGGCGGTGGCTGCATTTGCTGAAGAAGACACAGCTTTTAACTTCCCCTAAATTCAACCCCAGACATTTCTGTCCATGCCCTGATCTTAAAGGCAGTCTCACAGCACACGAGGCAAAACCAGCTCCACGCTAAATGCAGAAGTGGAAATAGCAGAGCTGTGATGCACCTCCCAGGCAGAAAAATCCTGCCGAGGAGCCAATTTCAACTCCATCACTTTTTGGGAAGGAGCTGGTGCCTGCCTGGCACTCTGGTGGGCTCTGCAGGCACAGCCGCCTGCCTGGAGCTGCTCCAGAGACCTTGGAGGGATGTATGTGAGCTTGGGATTTTACTCTGCAAAGTGATGACAGGGTGAGAAGGAAAACACAGGATGCGACTGAGGAGTGGAAGATGTTTCCTCTCCGCCAGCGCCGTTCTGGGAGCCCAGCAAAGCCCCAGTTCTCACCAGTGAGAAGTCTGGTGCAGGTGCAAAAAAGCAATGGAGTAACCCAAAACACAATGAGACAGCCTTTTCCTGCTTTTCCTTGACCTCATCCTTTCTCAAACCAAACACTGCTGTTCTTTCGGGAGGAGGAGGAGGTGGGGGAAGCGGGGAGAGGAGGGGAAATATCCCCCGTCGCTTTTGACCAAACAAGAAACAGAAGAAAAACAAATCCACAATCCATCTCGTGCTATCTTTGGGGAGCTGGCTGAGAAGAGGGGATGTCTCAGGGCCACGCTGCCAAGCCTCGCAGCCCAGAGGCATCAGAAATGCCTTGCCAGGGTCAAGCAGCTCAAGCCAAACTTGTGGATTTTGCCCATTTTTACTGGGAAGGCACCAAATGAGATCCCGGAGGCGAATACAGAGAGTCCAACTCCCAGAAGGAAGAAGATCAGAAGAGGCAAGAAAACCCAAGGTTGTCTCCAAGGCATTGCCTGCACCTTGGTCCTTCACCAGGACCAACTCCACCTCAAGTCCCAGCACTATCAGGTCTATAGAAGGGCCAAGAAAAGGTTCTACAGAAACACTGTGCTTGTGGATATCCGAGTGGCATCACAACCTCCACAGTGTGCTGACTGAGGCTTGTCCAAAGCAAATACCAGCAAAAAAATCAACCACAAAACAACAAAAATAACAAAACCATCCAGCTCAGGGTTAAGAGCCGTGTGTTCTTGCACTAAACTCTATCACTGCAAGGAGCAAGTCATAATATTTTAACCAAAATGTTCCAGCAAAGAATCTGTTCCTGGCAACTAACGCTGTATTGGAAATTTCCTCCCAATCAGCACAGCCAGAAGAAAAAAAATAAAACACTTAAGACTGAGAACAGCAAACTAATCTATACTGAGAGCTTTTCCCTGTATATTGAAGGGGAAAAAAGGGGGAAAAAAACCCTCAAACTTGTCCCTATTTGTCTTTTTAGCCTAAACTGACAAACTCAAGAGCTAGATTTCAGCTAGCATCTCAATTCCAAAGGTGAACTTCGCAAGCAGGCTGTTTTCCTCACGCAAATAAAATGAAAAGCATTTCTCCCAAACCTGCAGACTTTCCAAAAAAATCAGGAACTGCCTCCGAGCGCGCCGACCCTTCGCTGAGCTCTGAAAAAATGTAATGAATGCGAAGCGCGACAGCATCTGGAACCTGCCCCAGCAGCTTGAATTCACATTCTCCCTTGCTGATGAAAGCCACTTCGCATCAGAGTTCAAACCCATCTGGTCCCAGAAATGCCGTAGCCCAGGAGCGTGGCCGTGTGGGGGAACCTGGTCCCAACCTGACCCGGCTGTGGTGGTTGATGGAGACCTCACCACAAGAGCTCCTTGTAAGCCCAAGACACATTGTGTGTCTCTTCCACCCCATGGGTAGAGGCAGAGCTGCAGCTCCATCGCCCTACTCTGCCTCTACCCATGGGGTGGAAGAGAAACACAGTGTCTCCTGGGCTTACAAAGGGCTCTTGTCTTCAGGCTGGCTCCTGCCACCCTGCCTTTCTCCAGGAAAATCTGTGCATACGACTCAAAATCAGCCTGAGAATTGCCTGGACTTGGTAGTACCTGTGGAATAACCCTATGAGGTTTACTCTCATACTCCATACTCTTTCCCCTGTTGAAGCTGGCAGGTCTTTGGAGGAGGACCTGATGCTGTTTTGAGAACCCAAGAAATGCAGAAAAGCTCAGGTTTGAGACTCTAGATAAGAGGAAAAACCAACGTGATCCCCAACTAGAAACGACAACCCATTGCAACATACCATGAAAACGACCCTCTGCCTATGGAGAACTGGAGGCCATGGAGAACAGAAGGCCGTAATTTGTGTGGATTTCACCCTCTCAAAACCTTTTGTGGTTGTTTAAACGTTTCAAACGCGTTCAGGGATTCATTCTGACATCTGACTTTACACACGCACACATTCACGCTCACAATATGTAAGACGTGAGCAAAAATAAGCACAAAACACAAATTTAGGTCATCCTGACCTGACACAAGAACCTCTATCCAGAAGACCTTCATGCCCGGAGCACTATCGGGTGGTTGTGTTATCCCAAGGTGGGTCCCCGCTGTGCACAGCATCACCCAGCGCTCGGGAAATGCTTATATACACTCAGGTCATCGATTTCCCATTAGCTAAAGGTCACTGAAGGCTTTGTAAAAAGCTTTATACTCTCAGCGTGATCATTCTAGGTGACAAACACTTCTGATTTACCCAAGAGCCAAAATATACCCAGTCCGAAATCAATAAGGCGTGCAAAGGTTGAGGGAGAGAAAATCTGGAGACAGACAGAGGCACCCCGTGGCGTGTGAAAGGTTGTTGGCACCATCTCTCCTGCATCTCCATCCCCATGGATATTGCCCTGCCCCCAGAGCCCATGGAGCCACAAGCCTTCCTCTGCCAGCACAGGTGAGGACCACCTTGGCCCACCGCTGTTTTAGCCTGTCTCTACATCACTGCTTCTTCAGCCCAAACCTACAAGTCCCACCACCATGCATGAAGCCACATCTATTTCAGATCATCTGGCCCCACATCGTGTCTCAGAACCCCTTGGATTTTTCCTGCTTTATTCTGACAAGCTTTTACCACTTAATTATTCAAATTATTTTTCTCCTCTATATTGGTCCCTGTTTCCACCCCTGGCCAAGCAAGCAGGGCAGGTTTCTGTGCTGCAGCAGATGGCATTCAGTTCCTCAGCAGCCCCTCTTGGTCACCACAGCATTTACCCACCCCGTGGCATCCCCGTGCTGCTTGTAGGTGCCCTCAACTCGCCCCCCCACCTCTTCATATCCTTCAGGAACACATTCAGCCCTGCTCCACTCCCTGCTGACCACACTTTTGGCCTCCACTGTCTTTTTGACACATGTCTTCTTGGCTCTTTTCTGTCCCCCGCGCTCCTCCCATGTTTTCCACAGAGACCTGTCCAGGGTCCAAGCCAAACAAGAGTCTATGCCCAATGACATTTTCTTCCCTCCATTTTAAATTCCTGCAATGACAGGGAAATAAATGCTGGAACGGCGGCTCCTCTGCCACAAAATGTGGCTCTGCCAAAGCTGTGTGTGATCCATCTGCCCAGGGGATAAAACACGGGATTCGGGAAGAGGCTGCCTGGTGGGTCAGGAAGTTTCCCTCGTTTGTTTAACATGGTTTGGGTACAGCCGGGAGCATTTTGGTTCGGGGACAGTCTGACACCAAGATTTGGCACCGTCTGAGGATGAAAACCTGAGGCAAAATTCCCAAGCTCTTTGTTAGGTGAAAAGCAACGTCGGAGCCCCCGCTGCTCAAGGATGCCCAGTGTTTTCCAAGATAAAGAGAGATGTTGTGTTGTGTGTTGGGAGAGATGGCACACTCTGTGCCTCCCCTGGATGCCAGCCAGGAATGCAGGAGAACACAAGCTGTGACCTCTACATGCTTCCATAGCTGAGCTTTGCCCATGGACCTCGACAAGCCCTTGAGCTCTCCGAAGGATACACACTTCTTGAGTCAACACAGATAGTTCTCACGCCGACAGCTTCCAGACTCACCCCGTGGTAAGCAAAGTCTGATGGAGGCAGTTTTGCACAGCTTTTGATGCTTCCAACACACCCATCCAAGGCACTGCTCCTCCTGGAGACCCCCCAAACCACCCACGGACACGGCTCACACCCAGGAACCCTCCAGAAAACATGGATCTCCCACTCCCTCTTTATGGAGGATGAACAGAAGACAGCTTGAGGAACTCACTGAAGGGCTTACGGTGAACAATTAGCAGCAATGCTAATTAAAAACATGCTCCTCAGCTCTGCCTCATGGTTTTAGGAGGAGAACGTGGTCCGTTGCACGGGTCCCTGGGTTTGCACCACCTGAATTCACATCAGACCCCAGCCTGGGGTCACCATCTCTCTCTAAACACAATAGCCTCTACCAGCAGGGTTCAAACCTGATGGCAAGGACACCAACACCTGAAAAGCCAAAGAAATTAAAAGCAATAGTCCTGAGGGATAAACTGTGAGCAGAGACAGTCCTGTTCTCCTGCCCCACTTCTCCCCTGGGGCTCTCTGCTGAAATCACTGTGCCCTTCCCCATTAGCACCTATAGATTATTGCTTAAATCACCTCCTCCCGTGCAGCTTTATGGAGCCCTTGGTATTCCGTGCCTGCAATTAATTTTCCAGGCTCCTGAAGAAACAAAAAAGCCTGCAGAAACGTGCTTGCTTTCCAGAGAACATCACAGCAGCTTCCTCGAGGGGCTTCCAGGGCCTTAAGTGTCAGGTTTGCTCCCAATTTCCCGTTTTTATTGGTGTGTGGATGGTGAGAGCACAAATCCTTGCACCCCACTTCCCAACACTGACGTTTCCCCCCTCAGCTGCTGCCAGATGCTGCCCCCCGGGGAAGAAACCTGGCCCGAAAAAGAAGCTGAGGCTGTGACCCAAAGCCACCAAAGGCAAGGAGACACCATCTGCAGGTGGGACAGCTGGGTTTTCTGAGCATTAAGCTGCAAGAAATGCCTGAATCCAAAGAGGTTTGTGCCCAAACCCACAACCAGAGGGTTTTGGTGTGGAAAATTGCCTCCCTCCTCGTCAAGGGTCAGGCTGCTGATCTCGCACCTCCCTCCCTCCCAACAGCTGCTACAACTTCTCCACTTCCTACTTTTTTTAAAAAAAATATTTGTTTTGAACTTTCTATGAACAAGGCAAAACCACAAAAAGCTAAGACGATGAGGGGCTGGGAGCACATCAGACCACCAGAGCCACCCCCTCAGGAAGGCAACACGGCCCGGCGGGATGCTTGAGGGGACATCGGTGGTGCCAGACACAGGGAGGGGGGGACACTGAGAAGGGATGAAGAGAAAGAAGCTTCATGTCTTGCAAAAAAAAGGCAGCAGGGCCTGATCCCCAGCTCCAGCATCCAGCCAGCAGGCAGGAGAGGCTGTGTGTGTGTCTCAAATTTTAAGTTTATTCACCTGACAGCAGGTTTTTTGCACTTTGCTTGATCCTCTCTCAGGGGACCCATGCCGGGAGCTGCTGCTGGCGGTGGGTGTGCGAGACAGACCCCCCACCACAGCTGCAGCAGCCAGGCTGTGGGGAGCAGCAGCAGCAGCAGCAGCATTTTGTTGGAGTCCAGGAACAGAAAACAGGTTTCAGATGGGCCACGGAAGAGTGGCCACACAGCCCTGGCTCCTGTGGAGTCGCACAGACACAGCACCGGCAGCCAGGGGCTTGGCCAGCCCTGCCGAGCATCGTCCCCATCCCTGTCCCATCCCAGGGCTCTGCCACCACGAGGACAACCCTCGCCCCCAGGGCAGGAGGTTGGAACTGGATGATCTTTAAGGTCCCTTCCAAGTCAAACCGTTTTATGATTCTAACTTGAGGCACCGTCCTGGAATGGGACACATCACAGAAGACGCTCCACACTAGCAAGGAACACAGGGATGGAGGAACCTCAGTTTTTTTGGGAAGTAGAGTCCCACCACCCCTTTGCTGGAAGGTGAAGCAGCACAGAGGTATTGTGTTGGCCACCTGCGTGTCCTGAAACACCCCATGGGGCTTGACATCACTGCTCCCAACAGCCATTTCATCCATGAGAGAGAGGAAGAGCTTGCTCTACGCCTGCTGCCAACCCAGCACCACCCACCCTCCCCAAACACCCAGATATCGATGGATTAATTAAATCCTTTTTCTTTTGTTTTTAAATTTATTATATTTCCCCTCCTCCTCGTGCCCCTGGTCAGAAGTTTATGATCAAGACCGAGGCAGGCAAGCCCTTAAATTCAAGCAGCAGGACTCATTTGTAAGTCACCACCCCCCTGCACCCTCCCTGGCACGGCTCAGCACCGCAGCCACCACAGCACCCTGCCAAGTCACCGGCCTTCCCGGCGGCTGCTGCAAAGGTCCGGCTTACATAAGGAGGAACAAACTGGCTTTTCTTCACCACCCTTTCAATGCTGCCATTCATCCCCTGCCCTCCATCCTCCCCTGCCCTCCATCCTCCCCGTGCCACCTTCAGGGATGCAAAACACACAGGCCAAACACGCGCTACCCCGGGGCAGCTTTTTGTTGCCAGCAGGGAGCGGGTCTATAACTTTTGCCCCCCCTAAACCATAAAGGAATTAAAGGGTTAAGGCAAAAAAAACCCGAGATGCAAAGTATTCATGTGTTAAAGACAGTCTGTACCCTGGCAAAGCCATGTCACTGCTCAAAATGCTCTGAAGGTTGACAGTCCTTCCCTGGAGCACGCAAGGGTCAGGTCAAAAGCATCCCACTGCTGCGGTGAACCCGGCATCCAGCAGCAAGGGACCAGCTCTGCTCCGTGGTTGGGCAAAGACCTTGGCCCCCATGCCAAGGAAACACTACAGATGGTCTCGGTTCCACCCAGTTGGAAACATCTTGGTCAAACCTCAGGTTATTTTTGCATCCCCGCATCAGTTCTGCCTGGTTAGAGACTCCCTGCTGACTTCGGCCAAGCAGTCAAGCCCAGGGAAAAGCAAGCCAGGAGGGGAACAGGGTGGAATTTTGCAGGCTGAGCATGAAATGACAAAGCCAGGTTTATTCCCATACAAACAGGCTGCTTCAAAGCAGTTTTTCTATCCCTTATAAAACCAGGACTAGCATCAGAAGCATCCATGCTCCAGGATTTTCAGCCCTCTTCTGACTGCAGGCCAGCACGGACGCACACCGCCTGCCCTTTCCAGTCATCCTGCCTTTATTTGTCAAATACCAAATTCCAGCTCCTTTAGGAAAGCAGAGAAGGGAAGGAAGCACGGCTGGGTGAACTCTTTGTCCTTCTTTTTCCACCCCCCGCACACTTTTACATTGTCAAGAACAGAGAAAAGAAGCCACAAAAAATGCACATTCCCAAAGCCAGAGGCTCCACATCCCAGTTCTGGCAACCCAGAGGTCTCGCCACAAAGCTCCGCACAGCCTGGATCCCCTTGGACTTTTTAAACAATACATTCACAGCGGTGGAAGGGTGGGGAGGGAGGGCTTCAAAAGGGAAGAGCAGTGAGGAACAAGCTTTTTTTGAAGCCCAAAGCAACCCACTGCAACGTGAGGCCTCTCCATCCATCTCAGCATTCCTGCTCCCCCCCGGCAAGCACTTTGAAGCGTGGCAATGGGAAACGAGAGCCAACAGCGCCCGGCGCGTTGGTATGAGTCCACGAAGATGAAAATGTCTTAAATGTCAACGCAGGATGGATTCAGCAGGGGGAAAAAAGGGAAAAAGCACAAGACAGAGCCCTCCGTAGCCTGGCGCCATCCATACATCCTGACTCCAGCTCTCACAGAGGCTGGTGAAGCCACCTGGGTGCAGGGAGCTCGCTGAGCCTCAGATCCGCGGTGTTTTGGACCTTAGGATGACACAGGGTGATATGAGTACATAATGCTGGAATCTACCCACTTTTTACAGCTTTGGGGGTGGAAAAAGGAAAGAAATCGGCATGTTCAAAGTCTCCCCTCTCTGGCTAACGTCCACAAGGGAAGGGAGAGCTTTTTCTTGCCTTGCTGTTAAGTTACAGCCATAAGGAGAGGACACGCTCTCCCATCACACGGAGCGGCTGCCCTGCAGGATTTGCAGCCGCTTTACACCTTCTCTGCCAACTTGGAAGAGGGGAGATATTAGGAAGAAGTTCTTTGCTGTGAGGGTGGTGAGGCACTGGAACAGGTTGCCCAGGGAAGTTGTTGATGCCCCATCCCTGGAAGTGTTTTAAGGCCAGGCTGGATGGGGCTTGGAGCAACCTGCTCTAGGGAGAGGTGTCCCTGCCCATGGCAGGGGGGTTGGAACTTGATGATCTTTGAGGTCCCTTCCAACTCAAACCATTCTATGATTCTATGAACTGCTCAACCAGGACCCTGCTGCCAAAAAACAATGGCAATGCCAAAATCCACTTTTCCTCTGCCCCGGCCGCCCAACCGACAGCCAGTGACCTTCAAAAGATGCCCCTGGGCTCCTGTGTGGGGACAAGCCATGGCCAGGAACCACAGGACAACTGCAGCTGAGGAGGCAGTAGCTGTTTTTTGCAGAGTGAGCTGGTGTCACGTTGGCCAAGCGCGGGTTGGAAGGGCAGGAAGAGCCAGGACCAGATCAAGAGGTTCAGGGGAAGCAGCTGGAAGGAAGTTTGCAAAGCATCCACGCCACAGTCCCAGCCACCCACCTCCACGTGTACTGAACAGCAATTAAATTTAAATTAAGAGGGAAAAAAAAATAAACACTTTGTAAAGACAAGAGATGAAAACATCCACGCTCTCTCTCTGAAGAGCGAGATGAACCCACCCTGAAGAAATGTAAATGCAGCAGGAACCAAGAGACTCCCGGGATTACTCATTACAGGAGACGAGACTCTCAACATCTTTGTGTTTTGCAGCAATTAGCTGGTAACTGGAAGAAAAAATATTGAATAGATCAACACTTTTCTATTATTAGTTTTAAATAATGACTCAGAAACAGGCACTTCCTTTTTTCCCCCAAGCTGTGAAGAGCTAAGCATGGAAACCCTGACCGTGGTGGCTTCAGGCTCATGGAAACTGCAAATATCTGCAGAAATTACAGGAGGGTGGTTTGTATACAATGAGAAACTCGTTTGCTTCGAGCTCAACTATTAGCAATTACTTTCCATTTATAGGTTAAAAAGCTTGATATGGGGTATTTGCTAGGAAGAGCATGCAATGCCAAGATGATGCACGTGTACAGAGGTTTGGGAAGCAAGGAGAGAGGGAGGAAAAGTCCCGTCTGCCACTGGCCTCGGAGAGAAACCAAGGAAAAGGCCAATATGAAGAAATCTACCCAAAACAAAATGCTCCCCCTCCCAAGGCCTGACCCTGGCCGTTAATCACTGATACCCATCCACAGCCCGGGGAAATAATTAAGCATTTCAGCTCTGAGAGAGCTGCCTGCCCGATCTGCTAAGCAGACAGTTTTTGTAGAGCAATTCAGAGAGAAAGAGAGAGGCAGATTCCACTGATGAGACACAAAAATTCTCTCTCAAAGCATTAATTTCCTTTGGGAAGCAGCCCACGTGCTCCCAGCACAGTGGGCAACCAGCGCTCCTGCAGCAGGTCCCAGCAAGGCAGATGATTAAATGTGCATCAGTCACTGGGTATAAGGAGAAAGGCAGCAGATGAGGATGCAGCATCACGAGTAGTAGCTGTCACTCAGGAAACAAATAAACTTTGCATTCACCTTGACGACTGCTTATTGAAAGAACCTTTCAGAGCATCTTCTGGCAGGGATAAGCACCAGCATCCCTGTCACATCACCTTAAGGCGTGCCCAGGAATGAGGACAGGAGAGTTCTCAAGGGATCTGCACCATACACAGCAGCAACCATGGAGCAGCCATCACCTCCCGGTCCTGTAACTGGCTGTGACAACAGTCAACCTGCCCAAGGTACTGCAGGGTGACACCTGGATGCCAGTTCCTGGAGAGCACACCCATCCAAGAGCACACTCTGCCCAACCAGGTTGGCCACACCACCTGAGAACTTCTGCCCAGAGAAGCTGTGGCTGCCCCGTCCCTGGAGGGGTTCAAGGCCAGGCTGGATGGGGCTTGGAGCAACCTGGGCTGGTGGGAGGGGTCCCTGCCCAAGGAATGGGGCTGGAACTGCATGATCTTTAAGGTCCCTTCCAAGTCAAACCATTTTATGATTCTAACTTGAGGCACCATCCTGGAATGGGGACACACCACACTAGCAAGGTACACAGGAGCTGAGGAACCTCAGTTTTTTTGGGAAGTAGAGTCCCACCACCCCTTTGCTGGAAGGTGAAGCAGCACAGAGGTATTGTGTTGGCCACCTGTGTGTCCTGAAACATCCCACAGGGCTTGACGTCACTGCTCCCAACAGCCATTTCCTTCCTGTGACCCTGGTGTCACGTTCACCAGCTGGGAATGGTGTGTGTCACCAGAGCACTGGTGTTTGTTCTTCCAGGGCTCCTTGGCACCAGACCCATTCCATCTGCATCCAGCAGACGTGGCTGGTGAAGGCACCACCACCAAACCCAGCTCCCAGAGAGATGCAAATGACCCTGCAAACCTCCAAAACAGCAGCCCTGAGACAAGAGACAGAGACAAGTGCATCGTTTTGGGGTTTTTTCTTTTACTTTTTCTCTTTTTTTATTCCTTCCCTTCCTTTGCCACGACACACACTTGGTATTAAATATCTTAAATATATTAATTTTTAAAAAGTATTAATAAAAAGCTACTGAAGGACACTGCTGGCAAAATGACCAAGGGCAACCCAGAGGTCCCAACCCATTGCCAAATTTTTTTCCGCTTTAAAAAAAAACAAAGAAAACCCAGAAAACCAAGGATAACAAAAAAAATCCTGGCATTTTTTTTTGCAGATGCACTGCTGGAACACCCTGGACTCTGGCATTATTGCAAAAATGGAAGGGGAAGTGGTAGAAAAAATATATCCCGTTGTACCAACCTGTACGGGAAAGGGAGTTAAGAGCAAAAATGAGGAAGCTTTAAACATTTTTGGTATTTCAGACGTTCCCTCCCAACACCCACCGGCCCCATCACTTTTAGTCTTTAAGCAAGTTTTCTGGCTTGGGGTAGCCAAAGAGTACAAAATCCGCTTCGTAAAGCTTGTAGAGCTGCTGCCTCCAAGCCAGAGGGATTTTGGCAAACCAGTCATCTTCCCAGCTGCTGGCAGTCCTGTTCCGGTAGCTGGGGGGGAAGCGAAGTAGCCTGTCCACTTTGAGGAGCTGCAAGAGATAAGCAGCATCCTCATCCAACGTCTCCAGCTTCCCGATGAAATCGTAGTCTATCTGGCACGGATGGCACAGGCGGTAAACCTGCCTCCAGTGCTCATTGAAGGGGGCCATCTTCTCTGTCCTGGGATCCAGTAAGTACTGGATGAAGTCAGAAAAGGAGACTTTGAGGCCCGCCCCGAAGGCCTCACTAACGGAGGTGGGAAGGTTGGTATGGTTGGAGTAGAGTTTTAGCATGGGGATGGCAAAACGCCGGTAGAACTCCTCGTTCTCCAGCTCAAATTTGCTGCGGAAGGCAGAGATGAGGCGGACAAAGGGGTCTCGTACAAAGAGGAACTTGGTGTACTTCTTCAGCTTGATCTTCATGAGGTGCCGGGAGAACTTCCCGTAACGGCGCCAGAATTTGTTGAAGGTCAAGTGGGTGCTGGTGTTGTGGACGTGTTCCCGAGGGATATCCAGAGGGTTCCGGTACGGCACCCCTTGGTCCAGCAGGCTCTCGCTCAGGACAATCATCACCCGTTTCCAGTTGGTGCAGGCCACCTTGGGGACATAACAGTAGATGATGCCATGGCGATCGTCCACGATCAGGTGGTTGAGCTCGTAGTTTGGGATGTCATCAAAGGAGCGCTCCTTGGTTGGGAAAGTGAAGCTGGAATTGGCACAAAACTCCCGCAAAGTCCTCTGTCTCTCTATCTGCAGTTTCTCTTGGTCCAAGCTGTTTTGGGCATTGTGCGTAGACCAGTCATAGCCCCGCACGTTCTCCTCCAAATTGCTCACCACAGGTTTGCTGGAGCCCTGGACGAGGAGCTGCTCTGTCTTTCGGGAGATGGAGCTGTTCTGTTTCAGGTTCGAACTAAGCAGCTTTGCCAAAAATTCATCCACGTCTGGCAAGGCTTCCCAGTCTTCACCTGCCGTGATACCAGGGATGGCTCCTGAGGAATGAGGTCTGGAGAAGGATGTATGCAGGTAGAAGTGAGCCGTTCCCACATTGTCCCAGTAAACAATGATGAGGAGGATCATGAAGATGGAGACCAGCACCACAGAGAGACGGAGGAGCCGTGCTTTGGTCATCCTGACACCTACTGTGAGAGCTGGCTTTCACCCGGATTCACCTCCGGTTTGCAGAGGGAGCCTTGGGATCCAGCATGGTGCTGTGGACCAGGAGCCTGGAAAGGTATCAGACAAAAAAGTTAGCTGAACCTTCAATCACTCCGGTTTGGAGAGAATGAGCTTGCACAACCAAGACTCATCCCGGGGCTGAGCATCTGTTTCTGCACGGAGAGAGCTGTGTGAGTCTGAGGTACCAACAGAGACCCCGCGGAGAAGAGCTGAGTGGTCAGCAGGAGTTGCAATTTTACCAGTTTTCACAGCAATCATTGGGTTTTATCAATCTCAAGCTTCTAGAGACACGCAATTTCAATGTTTTCATCTAAACAAATAAATAAACTATAAAGATTTCAGGCCTAGAATTTACAGAGGGAAGTTTGAGAGAGTTAAAAGTACAATTACGCAGAGAAAGAAGGCAACGCCAACTACCTTTCAGACCTCCTTGATTTTTTAACCATATCTAACACACAGCAGGAAGAAAGAGGGGTCAATCCATGATTTTAGCTTGTGGCATCACACTGTCACCTCATCTCCCCAGGAAGATGCTCTGTATTGTTGTGCTGAAAACAAAGAACTTACTGGAGTTATAAATACCCAGCTGAGGATGCCACTGCCTCAGTGGCTAAAGCAAGCCCCTGTGGAGAGAACATCACATCACCCCATCTAATCTGTGGGAGGATGACTCCTCAGTGGCCTTTCTTGGTAGCTACTTCATTTTACCAAGAACAGAGATTACACAAACAGTTCTCCTACAAAACCCCCCAAAAGGACATGGTCTTGGTAAGAGAGATTTAGATAGTAGGAAGAACTTCTTTGGTGTGAGGGTGGTGAGGCACTGGAACAGGTTGCCCAGAGAAGCTGTGGCTGCCCCATCCCTGGAGGGGTTCAAGGCCAGGCTGGATGGGGCTTGGAGCAACCTGGTCTGGTGGGAGGTGTCCCTGCCCAGGGCAGGGGGTTGGAATTGGATGGTCTTTAAGGTCCCTTCCAACTCTGACCATTCTGTGACTCTGTAACACAGTAAAGTGAGGAGCAGCTCTCTAGTATTTTGAGAAACCAAGGTTTGCTGTTTTATCATCTCTCTTTGCAAGATGTAATGCCAAAAGACAAGCAAAAACTAGTCACTCCGATCTTCTCCTCCCCTCCAAGCACAGTCCAGCCCCTCATTATGAACACAGAACAGAACCTACTGATAGAAAACAGGAGTCACCCTTTCTGCCACACATCCCCATACTAACAGCTTTAGAGCAAACCCTATGAACACCAGCCTGCCCTGAAAGGCTCTTCAAAGCAAAGATTGGGTCTCTCTCCCTCCCAAAACACAGAGGTTGCTCCTCAGCCAGTTCACATGCCACCCTTGAGGCGCACCAACCCCACCCTGAGCAAGGATGAGAAGAACCTGAGAGTCCAGATCCACAAAAGTGCTGAGCTCTGTCATTCACAGAGGAAACACGCTCAGCATCTTTGAAGCTGAGCGTTGAATGACTTCTCTGAAGAGCCATCTCTGGCTGCGAGCATGCCCCAGGGATGCCAAATTTCACCAGATTTAGGGTTTTTTTCTGCCCTGGTGTATTTATTTATGCTTTGGAGGTAGGGAGAGCCAGAAATTCAGCGTAGCTGTAGCATAACACGTGGTTTTGAAGAGCAACACCAAACGCTGTTTCCTGGAGCCAGGCTGTTATTCTACATGCGAAGAGGAGCTGGAGGAACTGCAGAGAGAACACTTTGCGGAACAAGAAGCAGGCATTACTCAGCAGTAAATCTTGAGCTAGTCAAAATCGAGGATGGAGCAGATCTAAGGAGAAAACACCCAAAGAGATGAGCACGGAGTTAAAGAAGGGGCAAATTACATATGTGCGTCAGCACTTCAGGCCAGGCATCTCGGTCCAGCAGCAGAAGATAATGGAGTGAGGCTGCCAAGCCTACTGCTTGGCACACTTCAGGGTTTGCATTTTGCCTCTTTGGAGCTGGTTAGCTGCTCAGGGCAGGGACTGCTTCCTGCTCGGGATGAATAGGGTGCCCACTGCGCACAGAATTCCTAGCACACTGGGTTTCCAACTCTGCTTGAGATCTTTAGGTCAGCTGGAACGCAGCAAGCCCAGAAAGCAGCACGGAGCATCCCTTTCTGCCACCCCTACGCCCAGCAGCTTCCACAGCTTCAGGCATTTCTCCAAAGCTGTCCCAACTCTGGTGAGGACAGATCACCCTCTCGGCAGCAGCCACAGAAGCAAAGGAGACGCTGTGTGTGGCAGGCAGACAGAAGGAGGGCTCTCAGTCAAAGCCACCACCATAACGTGGCTTTACCAAGTGCAGCCCAAGGGCTCCAGCCTGCTTTCCAGGACACAGAAAGCAAGTCTGCCAGAGCCTTTAGCTTCTTCAAGACACACAGAGGCGAGCAAGCAGCACGGAATCGAAATGACTCCGCTTCTGTTAACTCTAACAGTGCCAGAGAGGAATCCTGGAAAAGAGCAATAACGCAGCTTAATTCCCCCCTTCACGAGAAAAACGCCGCAGAAAACAGAGTTACTCTGTTGACTCCGAAACATCCTCTTCCTGAGCACTTCACAAAGGACGCCAGACTGAAAGCACAAATTAGAGGTCTCTGTGCACATCAGAGGGAACGCGCCTCCATCCTCCCCTTGCCAGAATCAAAAGGAAAAGCCTCCAGGAGGAGCCAAGAATTTACATTCAAGTTTAACCCAAAGTCACCAGCCAACAAGAACGTGCACCAGGACCCACACAAAGCTGCTTCTGTGACACGACGCTGGCAAACCGGGAAACGGACCAAGTGCTATAATAGTCCTACAGAGTCCCCTGAGCAGCCATCCCATCATCATCTCCAACCTTCAACCCGGCCTGGGTGTGAACCAAGGCCAACTCGTCCCCATCACAGGCCAGAGGAAGACACTGAAGGTCCAACGCCACTGGTCCCACCCTCTCCTATCACAAACACCACCTCTCAAACTCTCTGTTAAAACCAGAAAGGGGCACGTCCCCCCGGCATTCTTATTGCAAAAAATATTGCAGATGCAACTCCCCAGGGATTTGGAAACCTTCTTTGCACTTCACAGCCTGATTGTAACCGTTTGTTCTAAGGGCAAACGGCAGCTTAAGTAATTCCTGTCTCATTCTTCCTCTCCTCTTGGCTTTTAAGCAACGATCACATCCTCTCACAGCCTTCCTTTGCAAAAGGAAGTAACTCCAGCTCACTTAGAGGAGCGGTAAGACCTACAGAAAATAAAAGATCTTACACACGAGTAACATGCTGGAGACGGAGGACACCACTCCTCATTATGAACAGCGATGGTTTTGTGCCTCCAAAGGCTTAGGTGCAGAGTCCACCTCTTCTTGCTTCGTGTCTCTCCCTCTCCCACTGCTCCTGACTCCCCACGGGGAAACACAAGGCACAGGCCATGCATCAAGCACCAGATCACCTCCTCCAGCGCCCGCTGGTTCTAACGCGAGAAGGTACGGGAGTTCAGGCTGGGGCTTTGCCTACTTCTGAAGACAGAAAGAGGTGGACTGAGAACTTTTAAAAGCATACACGAAACCCAAATTCAAACCGATACTTTCCCTTGGGGCACCTACAGTCACCAGCAATCACTCGACTTTATCCATGTATTGTGGTACACACCTGCTACCAGTTACACCTAGGCAATAACCAGGCTTCGGAGAAGTGAAGCCAATTTTACCTCCTGCAGGTGCAGAAGCAGCTCCCATCAGCCAAAGGAGATAGATGCTGTATCCATAACCAGAAATTAATTTCATGCCCTTGGTCATCATTCCATAAATTGATTCTCTCCAGCTTTCCAAAAATACAGCGCCTTTTGCAGAGCAGGGAAGTTTTAACCCATGCAATGACATCGCTGGTTATGGTAGTATAAATGCAGCATAAGCAAAAAATAGGGCTCATGTTATGTGTTTTACCCTGATTTAGCACACATGTGCTAGAGACCAGCAAAAGAACATCCTAATCTACACACCTATCCCAGCTCCTTCCCTCCACAAAGCCTGGTTTGTACAGGCTTGGCAGCACCAGACGCCTCTTTTTTAACACCCATCCTCGGAAGTTGTCTCAATAATTGTATAGCTACGATTTCCAGCAGCAAATTCTCCCCAAACGCAGTGTGTCCTCTCTTTTCACTAACTTTACCACCAACTTCAAGCAGATTCTGGCCTTAGAAGGCAGGCAGAGCCTCAGCAAACCTTGGTGCCTCCAGCCTGGCCCCAACAGAACCCCCCAAAGCATAATGGGGTCCAAAAATGAGACCCTGCTACTCACACCCCCACCCCTGCCTTACAAACACAGGATTTTAGCACAGTTTTAGTGCAAGCAGACCGGCTTTGGAGTCCTGTGCACGAAGTTCAAGCGGGATTAACGGCGTCTCGGCCAAGAGACATGGAAATCCGCGGTCTACAGCCCACAGACGCTCCGGGGAGGAGGACGGTCCCCGGCTTCGCTTCTGCAGCCGCTCACAGGGTCCAGAAACCACACAGACCGCAGGAAAACCCCCCGAGGCGGCTGTTACCGACCCCCAGGCCCAGCACCGGCAGCAGAACGGAGACCAAATTGCCTTTTATACCGNAGCCTCGCCACACCATGCCCCGGCTCCTCACAGAACCCTGCCCGCCGAGCTAACCCGCCCTGAGCCCTCACCTGGCACCGGGGAGACCGGAGGGAAACGGTGCGAGGGGCTGAGGGGGGTAGACTAGATGGCCGCCGTGCCCCGGTACCGCCTCAGACGCTCCCCTCAGGCGCCGACCCCGCGCTCCCCGCCCTGCCGTGGGCGGCCCCACTCACCTCCCGCCTCATCGCTCTTCCTCCTCCTTCTCCTTCTTCTTCTTCTCCTCCTCCTCTTCTAGGCCGCCGCCTCTCGCGAGAGGCCGGGCCCGGGGGTCCCCGGCGCAGGCGCCGTT
>VXBW01006791.1:1186013-1236221 GCA_013400375.1 Thinocorus orbignyianus
CGAAGCCTGGCCGGGAGCTGAGGGCACGGCAGACCCTGGCTCCGGCCTCCTCAGGCCGCCTGAGGGAGAGGAGTCTCCTCACAAAGCTCCCAACCCGGGCAGCGCCGCCAACCGCCGCCCCCCGCCAGCAGTTACACGAGGAAAGTTTAAATTAAAGCTCGTTTTTTAATTATTTGGAGGTTGTGTAGAGGGATGAAGGCCCAAGGAGCGTCCCCGGGTCTCAAGGGGGACATAGCATCCTCCATCCCCCCATCGCCGCTTGCTGGGGCTCCCAGTCAGATATCATAGAATGGTTAGAAGGGACCTTAAAAATCATCCAGTTCCAAACCCCCTGCCCTGGGCAGGGACACCTCCCACCAGCCCAGGTTTCTCCAAGCCCCATCCAGCCTGGCCTTGAACCCCTCCAGGGATGGGGCAGCCACAACAATGTGTCAGTTTCAAGCTGTTTCAGGGAGGAAAACTCAGCCTTTTGGGTCTTAGCAGCCCAGCAGCCTTTAGTAGGAGCAAAGTGTAAAATATCTAGGTATAAAAAGGCTAAGAAAATAAGAGTTTAATCTCCCCTTTGCTATTCTTCTCACTTGTGATGGAGAAGAGCACAGTCTCACTTTGCACAGGAGCTGGTCTGCGACCTCACCTCCCAACTACCAAATTGTAGTAATTACCAAAGCTACAAATGATAACTTAACAGATTCCACCTCCAACATCTCAATTTCCCAACTTGCACATTTATTAACAGACTTAAAATGTAGGTTTTATAGGCAGGGGAACCAGTACATCGCGCAGCTCCGTGCTCTTCACGGCCGTCGTGGCAAGCGATCAAACTCTGTTACACAACCTCCCTGCACTGATACAGCCTCAAACCGATGCATTGGGCCCAAAATGTCCTGCTCTTGGCATGAAATAGCTCCAAACACTGACACGCTGCAGGGTGATTCAGCCCAAAGGTATTTAGCGGAGACGCATAGAGGCTTGGAAAACTCCCTTTTCCCTCACTTTTGGTCCTCCGGTGCTTCGCAGGTCACGTGAGGTCTTGTAAATAGAGGTTTGGCTCAGGAGCTGCTGGCACAGGTTTGCCTTACACACAGTCTGTGCTTATTTTATCTGTGTATACTTTTTTTTTCTATCTTTGTTTATGTGAAATATTTGGCAGCTGGGGAGCAAATTCTCCTGACCTTCCTACTTTGCAATCACACCTCTTCCTGCTGCTTTCTTCTTCATCGGGAAAATTGGCCCCTTGCTTATGCTGATTTACACATTTGTATCGCATCCCTCTTTCAGGGGTTGATAGGATTTTATAAATGCAGGTTAGTTCAAGCTTTTTCATCCTCAGAGTGAGCTACCCCCTCCCCATCTTGGCAGGGAGGGTGCCTTGGTGGCACACACATCAAGGCAGAAAGAGCAGGTGGGGAATTCTTTGCAGTTGCTGCAGTTATTGAAGACATTCTTCTTCCATCTGAAAAACGCACAAACCTACCCGAGATCATCATCTTCCATATTTTGGCAGACCTAGGAGGGAAGCCCCTCCTGCTCGAGGCACAGAGTCACTATTCATTCAGTGCAATGGCCAAAACCACTTTATTTGCAGCGTATTTAAAAAGCAGGGGAAAATACTTTTAAAAAGCCACCCCCCCTGTGGAGAAGACTGCTGTCTGGAGACGTTTGTTCTGAAAAGAAAAACACATTCCCACAGTTTACCTCCAGGCTAGCTCTTACCGGGGTCTTCACCTATCCCCACGCCGCTTCTCCCACCTCAGTCGGATCTGAAATGTTCTGTAGGTGGAAAAGAGCTGGGAGCAACTTCCAGACGGCTCTCACAGCCACACATCTGCTCACCCAAACAGCATTCCAGGCGCCTGTTACACCTCCCAGCTTCACAGCCCCACACAGGGACAGCGGGGGAGAAAGGGGAAGCTGTTTCTCAGGCGTTGAACATTTGGTTTTAATAGTCAGGGAGCCTTTTGGATGCATGGGTGGCATCCACGCTTTTGCCCTGGGAAAGACAAAAAAAAAGAAAGAAGAAAACAAAAAAGGCAGCTTGGGCTCCATGCTGACATCTTCTGGGAGGCGAACACTGCTGGGAAAATGAGGTTTTCCTCTTCTTTTGGACTCTGTTAACACCCTGCTTGTCTTAAACTGAAGCTGGTGGCTGGAGCGCACAGTACTGAGAGGAAAGACTTGCAGTAGGGACATGGGAAGAGTTATATACAACACATAAGGTTCTTCTCCCCCTGCTTTTCAGCATCACAGCACAAAAGCTAAAATCCACATTAAGGCACACACTTCCCCGACTTCCAGCAGTCCCCTGGGCTTGCAGTCCTTAAGGCCAGAGTCCTACTCCTCCAGAGGCTTCTATTTCGGCTGTGGCTGGTTCCCCGGGCGGGTGACTGGCCGCCGCTGCTTTTGCCGGCTGCTGGCACCATCTGCAGGCCCTGCAAGCGAGGGGAGATGAAGCACTCGCTCAGGTTTCTCACGCTTCGACTCGAATCTCATCGCCAAAGTGGGGAAAAGAAGAAACAGATTGCCAGGGGCTGCAGAGGGGAGAGCTTGGCAGAGGCAGGAGCATCTGCTCATCCCTGCCTTTGGAAAAACCCCAAGGCGGCACTTTTGGTGGAAGCAGCATGTTGCCACACGGCTAACTCGGATTAAATTTTGTACTTCACATATGGGATTAGACTAGGATTATGGACACCTGTGAACAAATGTTATTTTCTCTCCCTAAAAGGTTATTTTCGGCTAAGAGGAAGATGGAGTGTAACTCATTCCAGAACACTGCCCGTGTCATCTGTTGCAGAAAAAAAAAAAAAAGAAAAAAGAAAAAAACAAAAAGAGGCTTAAAACTTGGCTGTAAACCCCACACCCATGTGACTGCTTTCCCAACTGGACCGTTTGTGTTGCATTTCCAGCTCTTTAGGTTCAGATTGCAACAGAGCAAGCCCTGAAGGATGTAGCGGTGCCTCCTGAGCCAGCCAGCCTGATATTTCACATACTCACCCTTGACTTGCTTCTGGAGGACCCGTCCTTCAAGGTGACCAGCATTGCTCGGCTGGGTGGTGCCTGCAGGAGCATTGTCTTTCGGCAGTACCTCTCCTGGAGTCCCCTCTATTGAAGACAGGGAGTGTTTAGTTATAAAATTCGTTTAAAAAGAACATTTTGCCTTGTATGAGTTTGTAATAGTTGGCCAAAATGAATCACAGCATTATAAATCAGAAGTTAACCACTTCTTCAATTAAAAACAGATGTAAGAAAAACTAATTAGCATCAGTGAACACCCCTTGGCAGGATGGGGAACAGTGCTGGCTTCGTTTCAATAGAATCTGGGCACAAAGTTCCCCTAAACTCATCCTGACCTTCTGTGTCTGCACAAGGCGAAGCAGCTGAAGCTGACAGACAGTCACAGACAGTCATTGCAGTCAGTAACACCTTGGGGTCTTCTTGCCAAGGCTTGGTTTGGGTGAGAAACCATCTGAATCAGCACCTTGTTGCATGTGAACCCACCCAAACAATAACCCCTCCCCCTCAGTTAGAGAGGTAATAGTTGAGGCAGTGGTCTACAAAGGATATGGTTTCTTACCCTTCAAAAGCTACTTAGATTTTTTCAAAAAGTTAAGAACATATTACTAATAGTTCTGACCATTAGCTTTTACTCTGGTTTATTTCTCACACGACAACCCATTTTTTCCAACAGAGCTGATGCAGGATGTCTCCAGCAGCTCTTCAGACCCTACCTGAACGGTGGCTGACAGGAACCTTGACCTTTGGGGCAGTGGAGATGCTGCTCTTGGCTTTTGACTGAAGGAAGAGTCCGTCTTGGCGCAGATGGTTCTCACCACCTCTGTCTGTGCTGGGGCTTGAGGGAGTCCAATGCTTAGCTTTTGAAGTCTGAAAGGTGCCAAGTTGAGTTAACCTCCTTGGTGACATCTCTCTTACATGTTTAAAAACCACCTGAGCTGCACTGTGTCTATGTCCTCTGCTCAACCCATCACCATTAGAAAGAAACACAAAGGACCTACCCTGTGGAAGTTTGGTTCGAGAGAGCGAGATCTTTTCTTTCTGGCTGTCCTCCCAGCGGGCATCTCCTGGTCCCTTCTGTTCTTCAGCATTCCCCTGGCTGGGGAGCACAGCTGGCTGCCAGCTGTGGGCTCCAACAGCAAACTCCTCACACTTGCACCGTCTCTCATCTGACAGTCTGGGGTGGAACTGGCCTTGAGACACTTCAGCTCAAGTGCATCCTCCTTGGAAAACTGAGCTGAGGAGACTTCCCTCCCAAGGTCCCTCTGTTGGGCTCTGGAACGGCGACTGGCAGCAATGAGGGAGATGCTTTTGGTGTTGGCAGCGATTTCCTTCAAGGTCTCCAGGCTCAGTGGAAGAGCAGCAATGTCTGCAGGTGACTTTTTCCCATACAAGTCTAGAGAGGTGGGGGATCGCAGCCTGGGAGTCATCTTCCCTGCAGCAACACCTGTAGGTTTCTCCTAAAAATCAAAGCGATTGCAGCAGAATTTGCTTCCCATTCAAAGCTTTTTCTTCTTTTCGCCTTCAAAGCCCTTTCAAACACTTGGAAGACATTAAATCTCACCTGAAATATTGTTGTAACAGCTTCTATGCATGGAGAAACGAAGCAAAGCTTTTTGATTATGTATTCCCTCTACAGAGCCATGGCTACAAAATGAGTCAGCTCAAGGAAGAGGTTGATGAGCTCCTTCCTCTCCCTCCTGCTTATGGAGAGGGAGACCCGAAATTGGAAGTGGCAGCTACATGTTGGCCTCTTAAATGAATTTCAGGCCTTAAACCCAAGGCCAGTGCTCTAGGAGTGATTTTGTTGCCTGCCAAGGTTTACCTTCCTCTCACACAGCAGATTCAACTGCTATCCACAACAAACGTGCCTTGAATTTGGTCCCTGTCACACTGACCTGCTGAACCGGGCTTTTTGGGGAACCTGAGAAGGTTGGGCTGAGATGGGTATCCAGAGACCACTCCTTCCTGCATGGTTCAGTTTTAGATGATCTGCAGCTGTCACTGTGAAGAGAATATACCGAGAGGTTACCAGATGAAAACACAAACCCTTTTATCAACATCTGGAAAGGCAACCAGATGAGAACTCTTGAGCTGTGGGGAAAGCCAGAAGCCTGGTAAATGTGGTAATAAAGAACACACCAAGGAAGGACTTCAGGATTGATGAAGGAGAAAGATTTTGTCTCCTGATCCTCACAAACTTTGCTGCTTTATTTGGTTTAAATGCTTGCCAGTCAGTACAAGCAAAGCCAAACATCTCCCACAGCCCTCTCTGCAGAGAGGGTTCCTGCTCAAGCACACAGCTACTTTGCCAGAGCAGTATTCCAGGAAGGATTCCAGTTTCTGGAGGTTCTTCCAGTTTGATATCTCTCAGCTTTGGGGACTTAGCTGGGAGCTGGCAGGTCCCCATGCCCCAGAGAAAAGGTCTAATAATGAGAAGGATTCAGGTTACCTGTCTGACTCAAGGGTGATGGAGGGAATGTCAAACTTCATCCCCCAGGGAAGATCCTTCATGTTCCCAGGGAGACCCTTTCTGACCTCATCTTTATTAGGATCCAGATGCTGACTTACATCCAGGGAAGGGCTGTTGTGGGGCTGCAGGAAGAAGGAAGAATATGATCTTCAGTAGATTTTTCTCACTGTAAAGCTTCTCCCTCTGGCCCTGGCTCCCAGCCTGTGGTCACAAAGACACTCTTGATACCTCATGTGCTTTTCCATAGCTCCAGCCACCTGTTCTTTGCTCCTCTCCTGTGGAAGGGCACTCAAAGTCGTTTAATTTCTCATATAACAACATGATTAGCAGTAAGTTTATTATTCAAGGTGAAACCCAACTCCTTGTCCTGTTCACTCTAGGCAATCATAACAAACAGGACACACTGCTGGTTGGATTCCCTGCTGAAGACTCTGGCAATTTCCTGGCAGCCCCTTAACGTCCTAAAACACACATAAGTTTTCCAAAGACAGAAAGGCCAGTGGCATCTTTCCCTTCTTGCATGAAGAACCTGAGGACCTCAATAACACCTGCACCATGAGCAAGCAGAGGCCTTCAGAGGGGATGGTCTCCTTCAGCAGTGGCTTGTTGAGATGCACGTTTGGCCATCTCAACCTTGGCTTTTCTGCTTGCCACCAAGACACCGTTGTATCTATCTGTCATTAAAAGCCTTATTAGTTCTCTGAGTCAAAGGGAAAGGGAGCAGAGCTCCAGAGACAATGTGCTTATGCTCCTCATGGGCACCAGGACCCGGCCAGGCTTTGGGTGGGCTTGAATCTGTGGTTGTGACACAAGATGATGGGATTCTCCAGCACAAGGGTCTGCTCTCCCTCACCCTGAGCATGCTGGACATCACTGAGTGCAGCAGAAGCAGGCGGTTCAGTGTCCCCTCCTCCAGCTCAGAGATGTGCAGGTGGTGTAACCTCCCCAGTGTCTCTGGGACAGGAATGTTCTGAGCTGGAACAGAAGGAAAAGTTAAAGATCACTCCTAGAGAAACAGCTGAGAACTGTGGAGTCATAACATCCAAGACAAGGTTTTCTGGGTGGATTGTTCTCCACTTTGCCATCAGAAAACAAAGCTCAGAGATAAGGACAGAGCCGGACCAAAGGTGCTGCTTTACCTTTTATCAGCATCTGCTGCTGCTGAATAATTTCTTCACAGAGCAGCATGTGCTGCTGCAGTTGCTGGATCACAAAATCCTTCTGGCACAGCAGATTCTCCTTGTAGAGCGTATTTGCCTGCAGCTCCGTGTTGCCAAGCTCAAGCTCGTGGGCTCTGCAGAGGAGCCTCAGCACCTCCTGCTGATCCTCGCTGGCGATTTCTCTGGGGAAAAACTCCTCCATCTGGGAAGCTTTTTCCTTGGCATTTGCCAAGTGCTGCTCCAGCTCTGTCTGAAAGAGATAGACGGGGGGTTGTCAAGGCAGTTTGGCTCCTTGGGATAACAAAGTAGAGCAAATCTCTGCTGTGTCCTTCATGCTGAGATTAAAGTACTAGCTACAAAAGGTATTTTGCTAATTGTACTAACAGCCACCATGGTTCAGTCATAGCAGATACATCCAGATACATAGTCCTAGCCTAGAGGAGCTCACAAACACTAACACTAGTTGCCAAAAAAATAATCACTGACAGTGATTACCAAAACATTGAACAACCAGTGACTGACAAACCCTAAGAGTGTCCCTCAAAAGGGAAATGGGTTTGTGATTTTCCCTCATCCTAAAAAACAGTGTTTCCACACTGTTTCCTTCAGCAGCCCGGAGTGTTCAGGAGCCCAGCTGCAATCCAGGTGCCACGCTGCTTTTGTGGTGCTCACCCAAGACCAGGAGAACCTCTCTGAGTCACACTGCTGCCCATCCTGCCCCTAAAGCACCTGCTGGGCAGAGGTCAGAGTTGTGACCATAAGGGCACCTTCCCCTGCTCACCTTCAGGGCTGCCATCCTGTGCTGCTCTGCCAGCAGCAGGTTGATCTCCTCCCTTGCCACCATCACTTTGTGAGGTTCAGGTGACTCCATGATATTCCTGTCTTCCTCCTCTCTATTTTCACCCTTCTCCTCCTTTGCTGGCTCATCGTCCTCGTGTGCACCCTGAGCCTTCTCTCGCTCCCAGCTGCCAGCAGAAAAAGAAAGGAACTTCTGGGACATGATGACCTACCACTAATGATGCACACAGAGCCCTTCATTGTATCTCTCTGACTCCTTCTCATGTGACAGCAGCAGAATTGTTTAGTCCAGGCTGCCCTGGGGAAGCCATGCAGAAGAGCACAATTAACTTCCTCCCATTTGGAAGTCTGTAAGACAGACCTCCTACATGGTCTTGCCATGGAGAAAACAGGGCTTTTCCCCACCTCAACCAAATTGTTGCGTGTTCACAGGAACTTGTTGAACAGCCTTAATGTCCTGAAGACTGTTTTAACTCTAGGTGACCCAAAGCCAAAGGGACTGTAACTTTTACATCAGCATCAGGTGGGTGACTGGTGATAATGAGAGGGAACCGACACCTACTTACAGTTTATCCAGAAGAAGGGGAGGCTGCTGCTTTCTCTCTGACATGAGTCATGCCCAGATGCAGCACATCTGGATGGAAAACACTTCCCAAACACAAGGTGACTGGAGCATGGAAGGACCAACAACCCCAGTGTGCGCTGCCATCCAGTTTTTTCCATTAGAACCCAAACTCAGAAGAAAAGCCAAGTAGAGGTGAGGTTCCTACTGTTTATACTGTTAAGTGTTGGGCTGAAACCTGATGCCAGAGGTAGTTGGTTGCTTTATGGGGTTACATCAGGCAGTTGCACTTCATGCAGCACCGTGTGCTGGCTGCAGCTTCCTCACAGGCAGCAGGAAGGATTAGGGATGTGTTTCTCGACAGCAGAAATCACCCGTGGCAAATATAGCACCTTAATCTAAGGCTCAAAGTTGCATGGATTTAATCCACCTTAAATCCCTGGGCACCTTTGGCAAACCACCATCCTCCCAAGCTTTTTCTCATCACTTTTTCTCTCCAACCTACACTTGATCTCATCCTTTTATCATTTTTGTTGGGGGTGACTGTGGGATGTTAGCATTTCTCGTGGCAATTTGGGAATCCATGTATAAATCGTGCTGAAAGCTGAGGAGATACTCACTCTGTGATTGTTAGGAGGTGCCTGCAGGTATCAACGTGCAGCTGGATGTTGGTGTTCTCCAGCTCCATCAGCCTACGACGCATCTCCATTTGCTCCCTGAAAGCCCTCATCAGCTGTGCCCTCAAGGTGTTCATCACCTGGGGACTTCGTGCCTCCCAGCCTTGGTGCCTCTCTGCTGCAGGAGAAGACATTTCTCACCTGACCTTAGGCCAGGAAAACTTGTGCCAAGTCCCCACAAAACCACTTTGGGACCAAGCCACTCCTTTATTTATAAAACTGCTTCAATCTGCAGTCTCTTGAAGTTAATGGCAGGCTTAAGAAACCTGATATACCTTCATGAATGTATTATTGGCAATAAATAGGTTTTATTGCTCCTCTTTTGTGAGCATTAAGGGCATCCTGCATTGCAGGGACACCTCTTCCCCCTTTTCACTTGCCAAAAACAAAAAGGTATCATTTTTCTCTGCTTGTTACCTAGAAACAACCTCAGGTATTGGTAGCACAGACCTATTATACCTCGTGTCTTGTGTGTCAGAGAACTTGATTATTTCTGTTTCATTCCTTGCCAGATTCACTGACAAAAGGAACAATCCCCAGGGCAGGACAATCAATGCTTTAGAAGCTTTGCTCTGCCTCCCTCCCTACTTTTCTAATTATTTTTTTATTAAGTGCAATGAACCATGCAGTAGAGTTCCATGTCCTGATGCAGCCTCAGAGCCTGCAGTGATATGCAGGCTACAAATGTGGTCACCTCTCTGGAAGAGTCAGGACTTGCCCCAGCAAATCCCACCACCTGACATCAAAGCTGTTGTCAAGGGTAGGTTCATGACATTTAACACATTTGAACGTTGGGGAAGGTGCTGAGAAGGTCAAATATGTTGTCCAGCATCGTGCAGCACATCAGAGACAGCCTCACACAGAAGAACAACTTCTTTTCCCCTACCTATCAGGCTGTGCTCTCCACTCTACTTCCCTGCAAGCACTGTTGAGCCAACTTCCCCCAGCTACGTCTGCATGGAGGCCCACCAAAGTGCCACCACAACACATCCAGCTCCCTTCCCTCGATACCCCAGAACAGTTCTTGCTCCTGGCTCCACCTTGCAGATCTCCGAGGTCCGCACTGGTTGTATTTTTCACCTTCTCTTGGTTTTTCACCCTCTCCTTCAGACACTCAATTTCCCTGCGGAGGTCCGCAACGATGCTGGTGTACTGGTCAACGTTCCTCAGGTTACATTTTACCTGGTGAGCCAGAAGAGGCAAGTATTTATCCTACAGTCTGCTATTGGTACAAGAGTTTCAAACAAACCTATGCTTTCGGTTGGAGGGGCCCTGAATCATGTGGTGGGGAAGAATTTGCTCTCCTAAGTGGGGAGACTGTAGATCAGTGGTTTTCCCTAATTCTGGAAAATTCCCCCAAAGCAACCTTGTGTCCACAGGGAAAACAGAGATCCACAAAGAGTGAAAGCCCTGTTACAGATCATCGTTCACCTTCTTTCACCCCACAAACACATTTTATTGCTCCTTTCTGCAACCCCTCCATTCCCCATCCAGACCCAGCATCCCCACTGAGACATTCCCCATCAATGTCCTCCCAACAGCCATCTCCCACCCATCATTCCTTATGTTCTGCACCCAGGTCCATGCCGGGCACATCATCCTCTTCCTTTATCATTCTGCTCCCTTCTTGTATTCCTCTTCTCACCCACGACCTACACAATTTGCTTTCTGCTGTTCCCTTCATCTGCTTTTCTTGTCTCATCACCCACAACAAGCTTCCCCACCACCCTGAAGTTTGTTCTCCTTTCACCCACTACATTTGACCCTCTAACCCCACCCCGCCTGGTGAGTTTGTTCACCCATTTACCTGTGTCTTGATGTTCTTTGCTCGATAGGCATAGATCAAGGTCTTGCGAGATTCCTCAAAGGAGGTGCTGGCTGGGCTGATGTGTGCGATCATAACAGTCCTGCTGTTGCCCCCTAACGAGTCCTGGAGGGATGCAATGTGGACGTGGTCAGTATGAATCACAGAATCATAGAATGGTCAGAGTTGGAAGGGACCTTAAAGATCACCAAATTCCAACCCCCCTGCCATGGGCAGGGATATCTCTCCCTAGAGCAGGTTGCTCCAAGCCCCATCCAGCCTGGCCTTAAACACTTCCAGGGATAGGGCATCAACAGCTTCCCTGGGCAACCTGTTCCAGTGCCTCACCACCCTCACAGCAAAGAACTTCTTCCTAAGATCTCATCTAAATCTCCCCTCTTCCCATTTAAAACCATTCCCCCTCGTCCTGTCACTAGACTTCCTGACAAGGAGTCCCTCCCCAGCTCTCCTGGAGCTCCCTTCACATCCTGGAAGGCTGCTATCAGGTCTCCCCGGAGCCTTCTCTTCTCCAGGCTGAACAGCCCCAGCTCCCTCAGCCTGTCCTCACAGCAGAGGTGCTCCAGCCCTCTGAGCATCTTGGTGGCCCTGCGCTGGACCTGTTCCAACAGTTCCATGTCCTTTCTGTGTTGAGGACTCCAGAGCTGGACACAGGACTCCAGGTGGGGTCTCAGGAGCACAGAGCAGAGGGGGAGAATCCCCTCCCTGGCCCTGCTGCTCACGCTGCTTTTGCTGCAGCCCAGGCTGGGTTTGGTTTCTGGGCTGCCAGCGCGCACTGCTGGCTCGTGTGGAGCTTCTCATCCATGGGCACTCCCAAGTCCTTCTCCTCAGGGCTGCTCTCCAGCCATTCTCTGCCCAACCTGTATTTGTGCCTGGGATTGGGACACCACGGTGACCACCACAGCTGAGCACCCTGCGGTTCATTGAGATTCTGGTGGAGAATCCCAATTAGGAGTGAAAGAAGCGCTGGTAAAAGACCATTCGTTAGGCCCTTTTTCCATCAACAGCAAAATCAATAAGTAATTAAACTTCTTACAAAAGAAAATGACAATTTCCACCCATACACTGGCAGCTTCTCAAATGGAAACTTGCCTTTTTCTCCAGCCCTTCTCCTCCCCACCATCCTCTAGAAAACACATCTGTCACGCAGCGGTAGCTCAGCACCAAGGCCTGAGGTGAGGTTCATAAATGACATTGTAAAGGATCCATAAAATAACTCATGAAGCAAAGAGCCTGTCTGCAACCTTCCCATTTTCCTACGGGGGAGTCAAGTTATGACACAGTCTCTCTGCCTCCTGCCCCAACATCATCTAAATTTATTGGCCAATTTCAGGCAAATCTTATAGAAGGGATGAAACATTCAAAGGCAGTAAGTTCATTAAAACAGAAAAAAACCCCACCACACTTATCACTTGCAAGCTTAGAGACATACAGCCCAAATCAATAGGATTCCCTTAACCCTGAAGAACATCTTTCCTTAACAGCTCAGGTGCCAAGACAAGAAGTTTATTGAAGAGTCAAGCCCTGAGGGCCTTGGAAAGCCCATGTGAAATCCTGGAGGAGTGATTCCAAGCTGGATAAAGCCAACACAGAGACACTCAAGCCCTGTCTGATTTGAGGGGTGATTCCAGCCTTGGTGGAGCTCCATGGTGACCCATGGTGGACAGTACCTTCAGCAGGCGTGTGAGCTTGCTGTCCCGAAAATTCACAAACTGGGCCCGGCTCCCCCCCTTCTCACTCAAAGCATTGATGCAGTTGCCCAAAGCCAGCAGTGAGCGGTTGATGTGGGCTCCTTCCTTCATCCTCTTGCCCTGGTTCTGAGTCTGTTGGGAGGGAGGACAGACAGAGGACACCCTTCAGAGCTCCGGGTCTGCGCTTGGGGAAGGTGGGCTGCATCACCTGGGGTCAAGGCAATGCCTCCTACAAACATCAACGGGAAATTGCAGGGTTAAACCCCACTCTGAGGCACAGAGGTGTTGGTCAGAGCATGTTTCTTGGACAAGATGACCCAGCTGTGACCTTTTGGTTCTTAAAAGATAGCTATTAATTGTCTTCTGAAGATGATTTCAGAAATTAAGATGCATAACTACAGAATTCCTGGTCTCAGTGGAAATACCAGGTATGTGAATCTCTCTCCTTCAGATCACCTCCCTGAGTTCCAGCATTTCTTCCTTCCCACAGGAGCCAGCTGCTTATTTTCCACCCTCCCTTCCACTGGTACCAGCTTTCTCTCCCACAGCCCATCCCATCCCATTCCTGCCTAACAGACCTCAGCTTCTCCATGGACGTCAGATCCACTGCTCCTTTTTCACACCTGAGAAAAGGCTGCACCCAAAAGCTAGTTCACATTTTTCCAGTGATACCAGCTGGTCTAATACAAAATATTACCAATACCATCAAACTTTGTCAATTTTTAGGCTGTCTGGGGTACAAACTGCTGCTCTAAAGTGACAGAGAAACACACAGTGCTGGTTTGCCCAGGGATGAGGACAGACACGCAGATCCTCCATGGCAGACCAGGGATTTCAGCCCGGTGTCACCAAAAGCTGTTGAGATCCAGTCATACCTGGGCTGCTCTCTCCGACCCAGCCAAGTCGACCATGAAGAGCCTTCCAACCCTCATCTCCTCCCCGATTGCCTTCCTTCGGCTCTTCTGTGTCACTGTCACCTGCAGCACGGCGTGCGAGCGGGAGGAGGCCTTGTTGGCAGCCGTGGGCTCCTGCGTGCGCTCCTTGTTTCCTTTGGTCAACAGCTGCATGATCTACAGGACAGGTTAGATACCAGAAAGAAATTCTTTGCTGTGAGGGTGGTGAGGCACTGGAACAGGTTGCCCAGAGAAGCTGTGGCTGCCCCATCCCTGGAGGAGTTCAGCCTGGAGAAGAGGAAGCTCCTGGAAGACCTTAGAGTCNNCCCGAAAAGCCCCCAAATGGGGCTTTTCGGGACTGGGAGGGGCTATAAGGTCTTCCCAGAGTATTCTCTTCCAAGATGGTAAGACTCTGGAACAGGTTGCCCAGAGAAGCTGTGGCTGCCCCATCCCTGGAGGGGTTCAAGGCCAGGCTGGATGGGGCTTGGAGCAACCTGGGCTGGTGGGAGGTGTCCCTGCCCAGGGCAGGGGGTGGGATTGGATGGTCTTTAAGGTCCCTTCCAACCCCAAACCATTCTCTGATTCTATGAAAGCAGTGTGCAGCCTGGAAGCAGAGCTGGCAGGAGTTTAGCTGGGGATTTCAGCCACTCAACATGACTCCATGGTCAACCCTTTCCATACATTTCATCACATTAACCCAGATCCACCAAGGTCCTGCTACACAAAGTCCTTGCTACTGAGTAAGGAATGGGCAATGGGAAAGTGTCCAGAAGTTTTACAGCACCATTGCATGTGAGCAGAGTCCCCCTCCCTTTCTCCTCACCATAGACTGTAGCCCCAGGTACCTCTTCTGCATTCGTAGTAGAGACTTCTGTAATTCCTGCTATCTGGATGCTGCCTCTGGAGTCCTCTCTCAGGTCTAAGAAGCCTGAGGATGGGTTCAGGAGATCACGGATCACTTCATTATAGATCTGAGGGTAAGGAACAAGCAGTTGGTGTGGGACCGGCGTTGGGTCCTTGGATCTGCAGAGGGTTGAGTTGATCCTCTCTTTCTTTGGAGTGGGAGGGAAGGTTTGAGCTGTACCACCCGAGGGGAGCACTCTGTGGTGGTCAGACTTGGAGACACCCCACTTCCCACAGAGACTGGAGGCAGCACAGACACTTCACCTCCAGGTAGGACATGGAGACCATGTAATCCATCTCCTGAGCAGTAGCTTCAAGGGCCTTGAAGAGGTCCTCAAGGGCACGGATGTAAATCCCTGGTTCACAGTCCGTCCCCAGCATCGTGTAGGTTTTTCCTGTGCCTGTTAAAGAAGAGCAAAGACCAACTTCCAGGCAAACAAGTAAAGCCTGATTTCATAGATTCATAGAATCACAGAATGGTTAGAGTTGGAAGGGACCTTAAAGATCATCCAGTTCCAACCCCCCTGCCATNGACTCCAGATTCCTCCTGATTTCTGTCCTTCAGCCCCAAACTTCCTCTAGTGCCTCCCCTTTCTCAGCCCACAATGACACTGCTGCAGGAAAGACATGGCACGTGCCACCCAAAATGAGTAGAAAAGAGAACATACAGGTTAACTGCCCATGGGGTGTTCAGAGCTAGGGCAGGAATATATTTCCATGCTGTCTGTAGTCTCCAGGTGCTTTCTGCAGCTATATCTCTTCTCCTGAGACCAGTCTCCAGAGTTGCACAGTTGCCCTCATTGCCTCCTCCTCCTTCTTAATGGGAAGATTTATCTCCAATTCCACCCCTCAAACTGGGCAGCTCTGCTGGTACTTTAGCATTAAAGGAAGATCCCCACTTCCTGATGAGAATGGTATGCTAATGCTTCAGCCTTGTCCTCAACAGGAAGCAGTTAATTGGCATTATAGCTCATTTCTGGTGTGTGCAGGTGTATTTTATCCACCTGGAGCAGTACAGCTATGGGCACTACTTTACCTGTTGGACCATATGCAAAAATGGTTGCATTGTAGCCAGAAATGACTCCTCCTATCAGGCTTTTGGTGGTGGACACATATACTTCCTCCTAATTCAGTCAAAAAAAAGCATAAAGTTATGGTCAGGCATAACAGCTGTCCAAACAATCTATACCTAATTGTATTCCTCATGATTTTCTCACTTTGTTTTACAAATTTCCTAGGTTTTGGAACGATTTGTGAGCCATTTGAATTTTTGACATAGCTCAAAATGAGCAGAAAAGCACAGAGGTTTATTGAATTTTCTAAAGGCAGGCAAGATGCAGGAACTTGCTAAAATAAATACCCTCAAATTTGATTATTTTCTTGGACTCTGAACGTGGAATGTTTTTTGTTCTTTGTGTCTGCTGAAGAAGGGAGTAAATTCTCTCCCTGGTGTTATCCTTTATTGAGGAGTGCCACTGGGCCTCCAGAGATGTCTTAGGTAGGTGCTACACTGAAATTTCACATGGAAAAGAAAGCAGAGAACTGAACTGCTTGTGAGAAGCAAGGTTGTAGTGACCACAAAACATGGATGTTGATGGAATCCTCATCCTGCACCTTCCATCTCTCTGCAAGACACGGCTCAGCAGGAGCACCAGGGCTCCTTCCTGAGCCTGTGAAACAAGAGAGGGACTGGGAAGCAGCTTGTGAGCAAGAGCCAAGTAACATGACCATGATCTCATCCACTAGGGACCTCGGGAGACAAAGCTCTTCATCTCTGCTTGGGTGTGTTGCATCATCTGGGGAGCCCCATTATGGGAGGGAGAGGCAGAGTGAATACAACACGGGAGGAAAACCCTCACCTTCAGCATCATCACCTTTTATCTGGGTGACATGCGGCCTCTGGGATGTGCTGTTCTACTCACCTGCCAAAAACATTCACCTAAGCAGGGAAATCAGTTCTAGCATCAAGCCTTTTGGTTAAAACAAAGGGGCAGGATGTTACCTGGGTTGCTCCATGATCAAAAACCATGTCAAATACAAACGTTCTTTCTCGGGATCTGTTAGCTCGCAGGACATCGTCTGGATCTTCACTTGGATCCAGCAGGACCACCCTCTGTTGGAAGATAGAGTCAGAAGAACAACCCTTATTGTCTGGGCTTGCTTTGGGATTTCTTACAGCATCTCTGGGCCAAAGGGATGTTGTGCTACAGCTTCACATGGATAATATCCTCGTGTGCTCAACAGGGAGGCTGACAAGCTTTGTTTTGCAACTGATGGCGTAACTTCTGCCCTTTGGAGAACCAGCAGCTGCTGCAAAAATGCTTTGAAGGTCCGTTGGGCAATCGTGGTGGCTGCAGGGACAGGACAACCCACCGACCCCCACAAAATCAGGAGGGACACAGCACCTCCCACCTCAATTTTCAGCCAAGATTCAGACTGAGGAGCTGTGAAAGAAAATGGTTAAGTTCCCCAGAAGAAGCACCAAAGTCATCTTTCCAAAGCCTTTCCTGCAGAAGGACTGAGAGAAATATCTGCACTGCTCCAGGACAGAAACTTAATTCCATTTCTGGCTTTTATGAGGAAAAAACAAAGGTGGGAGAGGAGTCGCAGCAGGTTGCAGAACTGGTCCTGTTTCTTTTCAATCCCTTAGGATCTATTTTAGTCCATAATTATCACAGTATGTAATTACTGTGGAGAATGATCTTCTTTCTCCCGCACCAAAAGGGCTCGTAAGGAGATGCTGAAGCCTCCAGGGAAGGGACAGAGAACCCTATGCCTCCCATTGCAGAGCAGCTCTCACTCTCTCCCAGGTAAACAGCTTGTTAGATAAGCAATTAGAGCACAGATCAACCACCACTTGACCCAGAGACTGCCCCGGTATGGGAGAGAGACAAGGATCTTGGAGAAGTGCCCACGGGCTTTCAGGAAATCTCAAGACTTCAGTTTTGCTTTTTCTTTCACATTTCCTGCTGAGCTGCAAGTCTCTGACAAGCATCTCTGGTTTTGCTCTGCAAGTTTCCAGTTGCCAGAATGACTTTTTCAATAATTATTATTACTTTTTTAAAAATTCTTTAGTTTTCACTGATCCAGTTCAGGCAACACAAGAGTAAACTCTAAAGGGAGTTTAGAGTTTACTCCTGGTTTATCCTCAGTGGCAGCAGCATTTCCCTGCAAAAAGATGGACTGACACATCATCACGTGCCCAAGCCAGAGAGGCAGCCAAGGGGAGAATGAGGTCACCTTGTTTCCTTCAGAAATTGCCTCTGTGTGTAAACACTTTCATGCCCTTCTTAATGAGTCCTCCTTACATCTAAATTTTGCTTCCAGTGCATCCACACATCCAGAAGAGCCCTTCTCTTCTGACCTGGGGCTTCCACCCCATCTCACCGGCAGCATTCAAGGTCTCCTGCTGTTGCAGGGAAGCATTAAACCCTAACGAGACACTAATAGAGTCAAATTTCGAGTTAGGATTAATAAGCAGACAGAAACGGATCTAAATGAGTTAGGCTGGGAGTAAAAATAGCAGGGAGCACGATGTAAATCAAAATACAGCAAGAAATCCAAGTACCTCAACTGCCCAGTCAATTAATTTGCTTCCATAATTACAGTTATTTGCATTATTAAGAGAAACTCGTTCTTGGAGACAGGAGTTACTCAGACTAATGTAATGCACATTTCCTTCCCAGATTTCCATTAGAGAAAATGGATCTCAGGGCAGATGATGCAAGTCTGAATAAGCTGTATAAAAATAAAGCAAATACCCTTGTGAAGTTAATGGCTGCTTTAAAAAAAGGAAAAGGCCGGGGGATGGAAGAGGGGGAAAAGGATGTTGCACCAATAAGGTGCTAAACAAAAACTACATTTGTAAGATAATCCATAAAGAGGAAGGAGAGATTCATGCTGTCAGGGCCACCAAGATGATCAGAGGGANTTGCTTCTGAGGGCTGTTCTCATTTGATTATTGCATGGAGACAAGATGTATTACAGAATTAGCGAGCATTCCGGAAGGGTTCAGAGAAAGATCAGCTGAAGCATGCTAGAAAATAACGGGATTTACACTGGGGAAAGAAGGTAAATAACAAGGGCACAGTGAAAATCTATAAATAGACAGAGCAATGTAGAAAAGGTAAGTTGGGACCTCCTGCAATCCCTGCCTCTTCTTACAAAGAGGAGCAAGAGGTGAACCGTGTAGAACTGGGGAAGTGATGTTTGCAGGGGACAGAATTACAGGATAATCTGGGGTTGGAAGGAACCTCTGGAGAGCACCTAGTCCAACCCCCTGCCAGAGCAGGTCCAACCCAGAGCAGGTTGCACGGGAACGTGTCCAAAAGAATGTCCCCAGAGACAGAGACCACCACCTCTCTGGGTAGTCTCTGCCAGGGCTCTGCCACTCTCAAAGGAAAGAAGTTCCTCTTCATGTTTGGATGGAACTTCTCATGTTCAAGCTCGTGCCCGTTCCCTCTTGTCCCGGGCACCACTGAAAACAGACGGGCCCCTTCCTCTTGACACCCACCCTTGAAGTATTTCTAGGTGTTGACCAGATCCCCCCTCAGTCTTCTCCAGACTAAAAAGCCCCAAGTCCCTCAGCCTTTCCTCATCAGAGAAATGTTCTAGTCCCCTCATCATCTTTGCGGTCCTCTGCTGTCCCTTCTCCAGCAGTTCCCTGTCCTTCTGGAACTGGGGAGCCCAGAACTGGACCCAGTGCTTCAGATGGGGCCTCACCAGGGCAGAGTGGAGGGACATCCTGCTGCGTCCCTCCTCGTGGTGGCCTGGGGTGGCGGCTGGTGCTCACCTGGGCATCCATGCTGCGAGCAACAGGAGTAGCTCCTTCCTCAGCTTCTGCCTGGTTGAGGGGACGGATGCGAAGGGCCACCTGCAGACACAGCACACACACAGGGGCGTTGTGACAGTGAGGGCCACCCGGACTCACCTGTGAGAGGGCTCAGCTCTGCTTCTGGCTGCATCACTTCCACTGAGCATCCTTAAAACCTTAATCTTAAAGCCTGGAGAACTTCAGAAAGTTTATGAAGTTTAAAGCACTTAATTCTCTTGTGATTTGCACTTATCTTGACAAATTCTGCCTCCCTCTTCCCCCGTTTCTGTCTCTAACACAGCAAGACTCCAGCTGATTGACAGAGAATGAACTCAGCCGTGTTATCGCTGCTGCCAGCGGGAACCTTCCGAGATCTGGGGCTGTGGTACCAGCAGCCACGGAGCTGAGCAGGCTCAGACTCCTCCAGCATTCCCAAAACACTGATTAAAGTCATCCATGACAAAGAAAGGGAATTGCATTTCAGTAAGTACCCATTCTGTTTAATCCCAGGTAGTGATCACTATGAGCCTGTTCAACCAGATCAGAGCAAGTTGGCCCCGATCTGTGCAGGACCCCGGGGGGTTCCTCAGGAGCTGGAATTCATGGCAGGATCAGAGCAATTATGAAGTAGCAATTAACTGCCACTGCCTTGTGCCACAGCTCAATTAGTCAGAAACATGGTTTCATAAAATGGTTTGAGCTGGAAAAGATCTTGAAAAGCCATCCAGCCCAATCTCCTGCCACAGGCAGGGACATCTTCAATGGGAGCAGGTTGCTCAGAGCCCTGGAATGTTTCCAGGGATAGGGCATCTACCATCTCTCTGGGCAACCTGGGCCAGTGTCTCACCACCCTCATAGTAAAATCCATCTTCCTCCTATCTAGCCTAAATCTCTCCTCTTTTAGTTTAAAGCCATTACTCCTTGTCCTGTCACTATGGGCCCTGCTAAAAAGTTTGTCTCCATCTCTCCTGGAGCCCCTGCAGGGACTGGAAAGGGCTCTAAAGATCTCCCTGATGCCTTCTCTTCTCCAGGTGAAACAACCCCAACTCTTTCAGCCTGTCCTCACAGCAGAGGGGCTCCAGCATCTCTGTGGCCTCCTCTGGCCCCATTCCAACATGTCCACGTCCTTCTGATGCTGGTGGTCCCAGAGCTGGAGCAGCACTGTGTGTGAGAAAGGGGCAGAATCCTCTCTCTCCCCCTCCAGAGAAGACCACCAATTCAAAATCCCACCTAAAAGCTGCCCTCGATATCTCAGCTAGGAACAGATTTGAAAAGTTCTATTTTTCTATTTTCACCTTTCCAAAGCTGTTTTCCCTTTTATAAACTACCCTGGCATCCCCTCAGCAGCTCCTGAGAGGAGAGCTGGTGCCTCTAAAACACCACATAATGCACAGAAATGATGCCTCATCAGGAGGGCGGGCAATTACTGAAACAGGCTGATTCCACGGCCCCACCAGTCACAAGCCACTGGTTACTATGGGAACCAGATTTATTTCCACAACAACAAGCTACGTGTCAATTTAACCAAGGTTTCACAAACAGCTCCCAGTCTCCAGCACTGGAGTAGACGTTGCTGAGTAGTTCCAGCACTAGGAAAGGAACATTTCCTCACCCTGAAGACCTCCGAGTACAGGGCGGGCTCCCTGGCTTTGGAAAGCTGTTTAATATTCAGCAAAAAATGCAACAATTAACTCTGCTTCATCATAGAATCATGGAATGGTCAGAGTTGGAAGGGACCTTAAAGATCATCAAGTTCCAACCCCCCTGCCATGGCCAGGGACATCTCCCACCAGAGCAGGTTGCTCCAAGCCCCATCCAGCCTGGCCTTGAATCCCTCCAGGGATGGGGCAGCCACAGCTTCTCTGGGCAACCTGTTCCAGTGCCTCACCACCCTCACACCAAAGAACTTCTTCCTAAGATCTCATCTAAATCTCCCCTCTTCCAATTTAAAACCATTCCCCCTCGTCCTGTCACTAGACTTCCTGACCAAGAGTCCCTCCCCAGCTCTCCTGGAGCTCCCTTCAGATCCTGGAAGGCTGCTCTCAGGTCTCCCGAAAGCCTTCTCTTCTCCAGGCTGAACAGCCCCAGCTCTCAGCATCTCCCTGAACCCGTCTGAGCGACACTGTTATGAGCACCTCATTCCCACGGGCTGAACTCATCTTCACAAAGCATTTGGAAACATTATCTCACACAGCATAATCCCAAATCCTTCAGGAGGAGCAGGGGACAAAGCAAGTCTCTCTCCGACAGCTTTAACCTCCAGAATAGTCGGGTTAATCCCTGCATTTGGTAGCCCTGGCTGCTGAGGGTAAGAAAACAAACCCAAATAAGCAGCATGTGGAGAGGGGTCACACCAAGTACTAAGGCTTTTTCTTGCCTTAGAGAGGAATGTGAGGTATTCCAGATATTATTGACTTGATTTTAAGTGATACCACTTCCAGCCAAGATTTCCGTGTCTGCCTCGGCCGTGTTTCAGCACAGCGTGAGGGCAGTGCTTTGGGTTAACAGATCCAAGGGGCTGAGATTTCAGAAAGGATCACATTTTCAAAGCACTGCTCTTACTCTGATCACCACGGAGAGATGCCAAGGTCCTGGAGCAGTGGTGAGGGCTCAGACAGGACCATAATCCCAGCTGCTTACCACGAATCTGTCTCTCAAAGATCCCAAAGAGATGGGTGTGCTGAAGATCACTGTTTGAGGAAGAATAACGCGCACCCCCTGCCTGGTTACCCAGCCTCACCTCTCCTGCTATAGGTTTTTCTCCTCTATAGGATGCTTAAACCCAATTTTTGGCTTTAAACCACACAGAGCTTTGCACAAAGAGCCCAAGAATACCATAGGAAATATGCTAGGGCTGGGTACAGCCCAGCTCCTCCATCCTGTGTCCTCCCCAAAGCCAGAGGACTCACCATAAGCTGCTGCTCCTTCATGGCCGAGCTGCCAGGTGATGGTGGCTCAGGGCTGGGTGGTTTGTCCAGGGAGGTGCACATCGAGTTGAAGACCTTCAGCAGGCTTCAGAGACAGGAGACTGAAGGGTTCAGAGGCAGCAGCAGCAGCAGCAATTACCTTCCCCAGGGAAGGGAGAGGCAACACCTGCACTCCCATGGGTGGGACATGACCATGGGGACAGCAGGAGGAGAGACAGCAGTGAAACAGAGGAGTGTGCCGCCAGGAGACATGGTGAAGGAGCTCAAGATAAGAAACATGACCCACCTGCAAGCTCAAGTTAGTTCTTTACGTGCAAATTTACAAACAGGAACTGTTGGAACAGGTCCAGCNGATGAGCTGCTCACAACCTTCATTTTCCATCCCTGAAGATGCCAGATTTCTCCCAGGACCAAACAGGCAGCACAACCCAGGGCCCACAGCCCCACCAAAAGCTGGGCAAGCAGCACCTAAACCCCTCCAGTCTCACCCAAGAACTACCAAGAGCCACAGAGAGAGTCAGGGAAGAGTTTGCTACCTCCCTGAGCCAAGTGCATGTTTTCATGGGACTGTCACTCCACACACAGCAGCATCACTCCTGGGTTCAGGAAGGAGATCCTCCAGTGGGTTTGGTGTCACTCCACCCGTTACAATGATCTGTTAGGAAAAACACAACAAGATCACCTTCTGTCTTCAGTATTCATTGACAGTCAACAAGTCAAAGCTAAAAAAAGTTACAGCAAGGCTTTATTAAAAAATATTAGAAGTTAAAACATGGTACAGCAAGCAAACAAAGTTTGCTTTGTGAAGTTTGCATTAAGGACTGCAGATGGTTAAAAGGTCGTGAGGACGTTCCTTTATTGCAAATTCAAACTAAAGACCTTTAAAGCAAAGACTACCCCAGGATTACAGGAATTATGCCGGTTTATCCTGCTATTTGAGAACAGTCATCAAAACCCTTGTTAACATTTAAGGTGTCTCTCCCCTCAGCCCACATTTGGGACCCCTGAAGGCATCTTGGGGAGGTACAACTGCTGTGGGAAGGCTTTTCCCCTCCCATACATCTCTCTATATGGTACATACAAACCTGCTTCTGTTTTGAGCACCAGTTTAGAAGCCCTGAAGGCCAGAGGCTGAAAACCAGCAGCACGGAGCACCTGAAGCTACAGACCACCATGGGTTCAATCCATCAATCCCCTTTCCACCCAGCTACAACTCCTCCTGTTTTTCTGAGATATGCCAACCAGATTAATTTACCAAATACATACCTATAAAGTGATGTCAGGAGCACAGGATTGCAAAAAACATGTGGAGTAAGAAGCATTAAGGAAGAGACACAGTAATTGAGGGGAGCAGTGTGGAAATGCCAGCATTATCCATGAGAAGGGGTCTTAACTCTTGGCCAGGACAACATTTCAGCAGCTTCCAAAGCTCCTACAGGAGTATCAAGTTTTAGTTCTTCATTGGTTTCTTTTTTTCCCCCCCTCTTATGATCCACACTTCAGAGAACGTGTTGGAAGAGGCCTCGATTCATTGTCTTACATTCCCAATAGCCAATTAAAACTTCATTGCACGGAGACTGGGAAAAATCCCACTCTTTAAACTCAATTCCTAACTTAGAAAACGGTTGAGAAGTCACCTCTTCACAGCTAAAGGGCAATCAAAGCCATTTACTGGAAAACTTTCATGTGCTACAAGTTCTTCTGCATTGTTTTGCCAGAAAGTAAATAATATATTTTTTCCAGTCCAGTTGAAATGAGCCTGGTAAATACTGTGGATGAAACTTTAATCATCCATAGATACAGATTGCACACGAACAAATACAGAAAAAGGGGAACTAAGATAGACTTCTGGAAAAAAACCCAACAACCCACCTGCTGGTTTAAGAGTGAATTATTGAAACCAAGTCAATACCATCATTACAGAAGGATTATTTTGAAGTTTCCCTGGTGAAGAGAAGGCGGGAGCTGATGGAGGAGCTGGTACATTTTCTATCACAGCAAGTTCACCTCGGGACAAGGAAAAGCAAGAGCTAAAAACACACCAGTCCCTTGGCTGCCTCCGGCCCTGTAGGGCTACTCTCTGCCCAAAAGGTGGGCTCTGCCCCCACTGGGGCTCTGTAAGAGGTTTAAAAAGTCAGCCAAGAGGGCTCACAGAGCCATCTCACTGGCTTTCAGGAGGAGCCAGGAACATCCTCATCCTCCTCTCCCCCCACAGGGCAGCAACCTCTTTCACTGCTCTGACAATAAATATCCAGAAAAGAATTTCTACTTATAAATATAGATACAGAGTTGTTCCACTGGCTTTAAACATGCTTTTCTCCTCTGAGCACAGAGGGCTTTAGAAATGAAAGCAGGTACCGTGAGAGGGAGCTGAGGCATGTGCACAGGCAGCATTTCTCTGAAAATCTGCCACAGTCACTGATCAGACTAATCCAGGAATTCCTGACACCAGCATTGGTTTGCAAATGGTTTAACAAATCCACTCGTTCCGCAGTCACTCCACCACAGTGAACAGGTCAACTAGTCCTATTAACGAGCCAGACCATCAATGTAAAAACCAAACAAACCACAAACCCAGGAGAACCATGAGGAAGTGAGATTTTAAAAAAACCCAAGCAATTATGTAGCTGATACAGCAAACACCTCCTATTACTGTGTGTACATTTGACTTCCATCATTCAGGGAAAGATTTCCCTACAAACAACACAGAGCCAGCCCAGTTTTAGTATAGGTCTGCTTTTATTTCCATATTCAGCTCTTTTAGGGAGGTGTCCTTTCACAATCTGAAAGGAGGAGGATAGAGCCCACTGTAGTGCTGCTTCAGCACACTAAGACACATCATAGGAAAACTGGTTCTGTTGACTTTTCCCCAAACAAAACGAAGGCCTGTCCATGCACTTGGGACATAGAAAGAGTTCTGGAACAAAAACATCGTGCCTGTGTGTAAGACAGAGGTGCACCAATGAATCCCACCTCGCTGGATAGAGGCAAAAACTGCCAGTTGGGAAGTACTGCCCAGGAGTCAGTAAGTAAATCCTGGTAGTAGTGGATTTAAAAAGGAAAAAAAAAATAATATAATCAAACCCTAAAAAAAAAAAAACCCCAAAAGAATAAAAATTTAAAAGCAGCGCCTTGCCAGGATCTGGCTGCAGCAGGCAGCAAGACTTAAAGGCACTACGATGTGTCAGAATGGAGAGAACCTGGTGCATCCACCCTTCCAGAGTGCAAGAATATGGATTAAAAACTTCAAAGTTGATGGAGACCTTCTGAAAATGAACCAACTTCTCAGCACAAGATATGGTGGTGCTGCAGGAAAGGAAAAAAAAAAGAGAGGTGGGTTAGTTACTGTGCTTTTATACCAACAGCTCAACCCTGCCACAGAGGCTACCTGGTGAAAAGCTACAAAAGCATGTTTTTCACCCATTCTTAAACTGATGTTTGGTTAAATGCAGGCACAAAGCAGCTTCTCTTCCTTCCATAAACGATCTCTTATGTGTGGGACACAGATAAACCAGATCTAACTACAGGCAAAGGTCTCAAAGCTATTTTTTCCACTGGTTACTGCTCACATTTTACTTCAACTCCTGAAATACAGGGAGGCTGAAGAGCTGTTGGTGACTTAGAGCTGCAAAAGGCACTTTGTGTCCCCTTAAGTAACATCCTAAACATGACAGAGCAGGAATGCATTCCAGCTTTGAAGTCCTACGTACCTTCACTATTAAACTATCTTTTCCCTCCCCAATAAATCAGTATCTAGCTCCCAAAAGGACAACCATGGTTCTAAGCAGGCTCTATTTTCAACATGAAAAAGTACAATATGAATTCACAGAAAGGAATTGGCAAAAGCACTGGATTAAATATTTCATCAATAAGCAGTGCCAGTCAGTAATGAAAATCTGCCACTCTGAATTCTACCCAACATTTCTGGACTGTTTGCAGAGTTCATGTGGATATTTAAACATTTACTCCAATTTTTATCAGCCCACAGCCAGCTTGTTGGATAATCCTCAGTACAGTATCTAAACTCCATCCAATCTTCAACTAACATGCAGTAATTCTTCCAGAAGGCAAAGCTTCTACCTAATACTAAACACAATTCCTTCTACTGACAGAACTGTAGAGTTGGCAATTCACTATGTTTAAAAGCTGCCCCTGACTCTGTTGTGGGTTTGAACACTCTGGAAAGACAGGACAGAGTTTTCTGCTCCCCACAGCTCATAGATCTCACTGTGATTACTTTTAAAAACAGCTTTTGTTTGTCTCTTTTAGCCACAAAGACATAAACCAACTCAGAAAATAACCCATTCACTCCTGCAACAATCCAACCTAGCTTTCCCAAGCAAATTATTGAATCTAGAGCAAGATTTGACAGAAAAAAGTCTCTCTCTGCTGAGAGGTGTGCCTCTTACCACAGTTTTAGTAATTACTCTGGTTCTGCAAGGGTAATAATTTCTTCATTGATAAAAAATTCAACAGTCTCCTCCTCCCAGTCGTCGACATTGCTGTCCAGCTCATCTGTGTCTACCCCTGGAAGGAAGAAAACATTAACACTGAATGCACCAAACACGGCAGCACAGGAAAGATTTGATGCTGTTGGCACTAAGACTCGTACACCCAGCAATTAATTTAGAGGTATTTAGTGCTTCAAATCACAAAGAGGACATGCTGTAGTCATTAAGTGACAAACAAGCACTACTATCTCCCATCAAAGTATTTTCCTGGTTAAATTCAACACCCAAATCTCTTCCTGGTCTAATCCCAAGGTCAAGCCAATGCTTAATGTGTAAAGAGACAAAACATTCTGACAGTAATATCTGAGCTTTCCCCCATGCAAAAAAACAGTTGAGATCTGTTGTGGCTCAGGATAAAGCGTATAAATAACCTTCAGAGAAGAAGGGATGAGCCTTGGCAGGAAAAAGAGGGAGAGAAGAAGTGATGAAGCCCCAGAAGAGGGTAGCTATTCTGTAAGCAGCAGCAAGTCTTTACAAGTATGACAGGAGCCTTACCTCCTCGGAGCTCTAAACGCTCGTTCCTCTGCTCCATGTATAACTCTTGTGCCATCTTGCGGTACTTTCTGAACTCCTCCATCATCGTACGTCTCCTTTCCACAAGCTCCTACACAGGCAGGAAGAGGTCGTTAAACCTTCCCAATAAATCAATCAAATCCACATGGGATGCCTTTGTTACCACGTTTCTCATGAACACACTCACTACTGACTTAGAAAAAAAATAGATCTTTCACTTATGCAATCAAAAAGCTGTTTTGCTGAGTTACCACACCCTTTTTTTTTTTGGTTAAAGAATCATAGAATGGTCAGAGTTGGAAGGGACCTTAAAGATCATCAAGTTCCAACCCCCCTGCCATGGCCAGGGACACCTCTCCCTAGAGCAGGTTGCTCCAAGCCCCATCCAGCCTGGCCTTCAACACTTCCAGGGATGGGGCATCAACAACTTCCCTGGGCAACCTGTTCCAGTGCCTCACCACCCTCACACCAAAGAACTTCTTCCTAATATCTCATCTAAATCTCCCCTCTTCCAATTTAAAACCATTACCCCTCGTCCTCTCACTAGACTTCCTGACCAAGAGTCCCTCTCCAGCTCTCCTGGAGCTCCCTTCAGATCCTGGAAGGCTGCTCCAAGGTCTCCCCGGAGCCTTCTCTTCTCCAGGCTGAACAGCCCCAGCTCTCTCAGCCTGTCCTCACAGCAGAGGTGCTCCAGCCCTCTGAGCATCTTGGTGGCCCTGCGCTGGACCTGTTCCAACAGTTCCATACCTTTTCTCTGTTGAGGACTCCGGAGCTGAACACAGGATTCCAGGTGGGGTCTAAAATTTAAAGAGCTTTTCACTACCTATTGGAACTGACTCTACACACCTAGATTCAAATGAACACACTTTTTTTTTATAAAGGAAATTTAACTTAAGTGTCACCATTACAAAATAACTAAGGACAGGGCACAAGAATTTCATCTACATTATTATATTCCAAAAGTATTTCTTGCCTTTGAAGCTTTGGACTGGCTCAGGCGATCTTTCTGCTCAAATATCTTGGAGTATTTCTTCAGGTCCTTCTTAATTTGCTGTAAAACAGGGAATTTTATTTTAAGTAGGATATCAGACTAGCAATCAGAACCCTCACATTCTGCAAGAACACATTCAGCAGGCCTAAGCAGACTTTGCATTTCTGAAAAACATCTCTCTTGGGGAATTCCCCTTCACTCTAATTTTGTTTGTTCTTCCTGGCTTACAGATTACAAATGCTTCTGTGCACGTACAATTAGTGAAGTCTGGGCAGCTAAATTGGATTTTGTTATTCTCTTATGCTGTTTCACTGTACCTAGACTGTAACTGGTCACTGTTTCTACTCTTTGCTTTAAAGAACAGTTAATATCTACAACAATATGTTTGGCATTTGATTTTTTTACTCCCCCTCCCCACCTAAAATTAAGAGGAAAAGGCAACTGCGTGATTCTGTAACAGGTCAAGAAGGATTAAATCAATGTCAGGAGGGAGAGTCAGTGGAATCCACTACCTTTATCTGATCCTCACTGAGCAAGGTGGCTGGTCGTGGTCTCCAGAGAAGCTGACAGAACCTGTCCTTGTTGTTTTTCTGAAGTAGGCGGCCTTGGAAAGTCCATAACCAATATGCATTGTCCACCTGGAAGAGAAGGGCTCTATCTCAGTCAAGATAAGCTACAACTTAACACTCTGCTCCTCACTCTATGTCTTAAGGGACACGTTTTGGACTGATGAACTGCCCATCCAGAACTTATTTTGGACAATCTGTGAAGCTAACAGCCCAAACACATACTGATGTTCAGAGAATAACATAGAAAACACCACAGTGCAGGATTCAAGCTGTAACATCACTGACAGGTTTTCTTTTTCTCTTCCTAACCAATAGCTCTGGGAGAGAAAGAAGAAAGAAAAGAAAACCAAAGAAAGCCTCATTACCTTGTGGCTCCACCAAGAGACAGAAGTCACGATGTATCTGCCTGTAGGATCCCACTCCACATCTGATGCCGTGTAGTGCTCCGCGATGTTCATCATGGTGCAGTCAGATGTATCAACAAATGCTAAGGCACCATTCATGCTGCGAAGGAAAAACAAGACAGATGATCTTACACACCAGGGCAACTTGGTTTTTAAAAAGCTTTTCACGAGCTGCATCTGCACCACAAAGAGAAATGTTCTCAGAAACCACAGGCTCAGTCCAGTCTCTGTGGCTGGAAAGCAATGCAATGAATACAAACAAAAATCCAAGGCAGACACTGAAGTGTTGTTCTACGTTCAGTGACTCTTAACACTTTTTATTTAAACTATATTATGAAATTCCATCAGTATTACACAGCAAAGCAACATTTCCTGAGATATCAAATACTTCTTCTCGAGATACTCTAGTCTTTCCTCCTTCAAAAGAACGTGGTGCTCAGTAACCTGTGCAGTCACTCACCTTCTGAGGCCGGCCAACACCACAAACTGCCCTTGAGGACTCCAGAATATCGTGTTTGCCTGCTGTTTGTCAAACGTTTCTGGAAAGAAACAAGACAAATCCAGAAAAACACCATCAATTAGCTTAAAAGCAGCCAACTCCACCCATTCCTGAAGATATTTCTGAACTGTGCAAGCAAGTGCTAGCAACAGTCCTTAGGTCTACGCTTCTAAAGGCAAAACTCAGTAGCACCAGAATGTCCAAAGCCAGCAGGAAGGATATCAGAAGATTCCAACACCTAATTTGGGGATAAATTTTATCTTCAAGTGAGCCAAGTCTGTAGTACCATCTCACATGAACTTCCCAAAGCCACAAAATTATTCTGGCCTTTTATTCCCAGATCCTGGATTGATTCAAAGTGAAAACAGTTTAGATGCCACCAGAAAACTAAGATTTCTAAAATACACCAGGCATAGCACCGTGCTATCAACGACAATTTTGAGTTTGCTGCATCTATTGGCAAGCAAAATGTTTGGTATCACACCTTTAACTTGTTTTTCAGTCACTTACTTATGAGTTCTATTTTCCCATTGTTTTTAACATGGTAAAAAGAAACTGAAATTCTTGGAGTTTCTCCATGCAACACAGCAAACTTGCTTCCATTTGGCTCCCACGCAAAGGCTATGATGCTTTCTGGAAAGGGAAAGAAAACCCACAAAACAGGAAGGGTCAAAAAAAAACAGTACAAGCTGTTACCAAAGAAAACCAAGATGCTAAAGAAAGGAAACCCATGAGTTAACAGACTTTGCCATACAGCATCTTAAAACACAGGTTGCTAAGGCAAATGCAGGGAGTTTTGGGAAGTATTTCAGTCAAACAATAGGTCCAACTTGTCTGACCTACAGAACACACTCATGTTATCAGCACTATCATCTTTATTAAGAAAATATTTTCAGTTCTGTAAATTTTTGAGTCAGTCACAAGCTCCAGCAACAAAAGTACTCTCATTTTCACATGAGAAGCCCTAGCACAGGAGTACTGTAGCTCCTCTCAAAGAAGTTAACTTCTTGATTATGTCATACATTGACAGGAATTTCTAAGAAACTTGCAAGCATCTATTCAAAAAAGTTAAAGATTCAAAGTAAGGAAATACTCGGGATTACCTTTCATTTCCACCACATCCACTGGCACTTGTTTCTCTCTCATTCGGAATATTTCAAAGTTGGTCACTACTCCCTGAAAAGGCCAAATATCAGCTCATCATCCAGATAACAGCAGAAGAACAAATAATTTTATCATTAGGCATAGAAGGACAGCTACACAATTAGCATGTCGGGACACAGGATGAGAGACAAGAGTCAAGATTTGTTTCTTTAATGAGAAAGCTACCAAACACATCCTGTTCTGATAAACTTTAACTGAAGAACTGTACAAAAGCCTTTGTTTCATTTCAGATTGTTATGAAGTGTAATTAAGGCAGATAAATGTATAGCATATTGTAGTCCAAGCCACTAAAATGCCCACCTTTTATTTATTAAGCAAAGACAAGGCTATAATAACCTTGCAAAGAAGAGAACCAGAAAGAATAAAGAAAGAACTGGAAACTGTAGCACTCTTGCAGAGAAATAAGGTTTTGTATCTTTCTAAATGTCTTTGAGTCTGTTACACCTGACTTACTGCTGCCTTTGCCTTTTCTGAAAATGAAGTCCATTTTTCTGGATAACATTTTGTGTCTCTGAGGTTAAAAATAAATCAGCAGCATAAAAGCCAGCCCTGAAGAAAGGAGGGATTCCCAGTAAAGGCTGAATTTTTTTTTCTGCCTATGGTCAGTGCCACCTGTAAGCAGGGGGAGGGCAGAAGAGCAAGAGCTTTGGCCTGGAGCCTCTCAGAGAGGCTGAAATCGCCTGTTCCCTCCATCCTGCCACACTGAGTGGGGCTGATGGGCTGGGTGGCAGTGATGGGCAGTGGGTACATCTGGCACTGTGACCTCCGGGGAGACCTTAGAGCAGCCTTCCAGGATCTGAAGGGAGCTACAGGGGAGCTGGAGAACGACTCTCTGTCAGGAAGTGGAGTGACAGGACAAGGGGGAATGGTTTTAAATTGGAAGAGGGGAGATTTAGATTGGATATTAGGAAGAAGTTCTTTACTGTGAGGGTGGTGAGGCACTGGAACAGGTTGCCCAGAGAAGCTGTGGCTGCCCCATCCCTGGAGGGGTTCAAGGCCAGGTTGGATGGAGCTTGGTGCCCCCTGGTCTGGTGGGAGGTGTCCCTGCCCAGGGCAGGGGGGTTGGAACTGGATGATCTTTAAGGTCCCTTCCAACTCTGACCATTCTATGATATTGTACCACACGACCTACGGGTTGCTCAACAACTGCTGAACAGCAAGCAGGAAGAGTGGGGCACACAGCTTTCAACCCAAGTCCAAGATGTCACTAAAGTCAAGGCAAATCTTTGATGCAAAGATGTTTTGCTCTCCACACACCTCAAATTAAAACCAAAAATAGCTTTGACACCACCTGATTTACACCATCTACATTAAAGGACAGTACTGTAAGAAAATGAGGTGTCAGCATGAGATAGAACTGAGTTTTTTGATCCTAATCAGAATCCACACACCTGTGTGCCTTTGGGAGTCCTGTCCACCTTCACACACAGGTAATCCCCGTTCTTCTGCCAGTGGAGTTTACAATCTACCACGTTGAACAAATTCCGCACACGGATTTCTTGTCTAGAAGGCAGCTGCATCAAAGTCACTCTTGCTGGGATGTCTTTGTCCTCAGGCACCCAGAAAGCAATTATGTTCCCACCTGGAGACCACGAGAAGTCTCTGCAGGAAGAAAGTTAAAAATAGGCTGGTTTAATTTTTAGTTAGAGATACTACAAGCAGAAACCATTTTCATCCTTGTGTCCAAATGTTGTAGACAAGTATCAACTCTCAATAATAAATACAGCAATTAAGGACAAATTAATAACCTTAACACATATCAAACCAGGGCAGATTGAAATTTGCTGTATGACAAATGTTATCAAAACAATACTAAAGAGTTCACATTACACTCAGCATTTCTTTACAAATACTCACCGTATCCCAGTGATTTTCAAGCTCTTTTTGTCCAACAAACCCATGGACTAAAAGAGAAAGATGAGAATTTTCACATTAGTAACATTCATGTATTGTAATATACATAACATACATACTTTTCTTACTAGAGCACTTACACTAGGAAACTACCCAGCTTTCAGAGACCCTGTATCCCTACTTTTTTTTAATTATGAACAGGTGTACAACACAATTACAAATAAAATCAAACCTGTTGTATGGAACGAGTACAGCAGCCTGAATTATGATAAAAAAGACAAACAGACTAGATTAGGCTGCAATTTATAGTGTGCTTTGGGTAGTTTGGTGCTCATCTGCTACTGAGAGCTGGGAGGCATCACATAACCTTGATTTTATTGACTGTTCTAAGCAGTATATTGACCTGTCCTAGTCCTAGAAGCGTGATGTGAAACTTTCAGACTCAGCTCAAGGTTTTCACCCAGGAAAGAACAAAACAAGAAGAGCACATGGATTTCTCCCCTTTAGAGCCCAGCTCTAGGGCATATTATTAAAATGTATCCTTTAAAACAGACACCATGGGAAAGACTGAGATGTGATAGGCGTTACGTGAAAACCAGCAAGAACTTACAGGTGTTTCATAGATGCTGAGGGTATCTGAAGTCATTCGAGCAAAGAATTTACCATCATGACTCCATCTAAGCAAATAAAAAGGAAAACCAGTATTAGATATGAGCTGCCTTTTTACTCAACAGAGTCTGGAACTACTTGTTCTCTCTATTCTAAATCTGTTTCTCAACCTACTTAAAAATAGGCCAGTGAGCTGAGTTTTCACAGTGGAATCCTCGCTTCTTTTGCCCAGTCAAAATATCCCAGATGATAATGGCCTGAGGGTCATCCTGCGTGTCCATCAAAGGACTGAAGGTCACTAAATATCTACAAAAGAAATAACAAATTTCACTATCAAAACTTCATCAAATATTTCAGTACAAGCAGGCTTTCATCCAAATCTCTGAAGTCAACGCACTTTCAAACAGCAGTTTCTCTAATGGGATTTTTTGGACAGGAGAAACAAACAAGGACAGTGTGATAAAGGAGGAAAAAGCTTCCAAGACAGTATTTCCCTGGCATCCCTCTGGCTGAAAAGACTCTAGATTTATGTGCAAGTCTTCCCATACTGAGGTTACAAGAGAGGGGAACTCACCAAATGCACTGTTACCTACTGTACAGTTTTGCCACAAGAACATCATTGGTGTTGAAGTGAATATAAACCCATTGACTTTAGCCAACCTGAGCTACAGGTAGGCTAGACTTCTCCTTTTAAAGATAAATAATCTCCCTTTAATGCAATAAAACATAAAATCTAATTGATTCCAAATATATTACGTGACAACTAGCAAAACAAGATGCATCTCAGTCCTGAAATTTTAGCCTTCATTACAGAGCTCTTTAATTTTAAAGAAAGCTTAAGGAACTTATTTCAGTACTAGATTTGGAGGATGTTGCTCAACAAAAGGAAACTTTTCAGAGAACTAGAAACCTAGCACTAGGACACCCCATCCACAAAAGAGGAAAAAATATGGTCTTCTCCCTTGGGATAATAATGTCTGTGTTGAAACCTGTCAGCTCAGTTTTGGGGATCAATTATTCCTAATTTTTCGGTATCTTTCCTGAAGTGAAAGAAAAGCCAGATGGAGTTTCACTCATTCCAAGAAGGATTTATGCACGAAAAGCAGAACTTCCAAAGGCAAAGGAGAACAGAAGACCCCAACCACGTGAGAACTGAAAGCACAACACACACACTTCATGTTTTTGATCCCTTTCAATGCCACACTCCTTACCTTTCACAAGGTGAGAAGTCGATGAGCTGCACTCCCTGGTGACTAAACCTTTGAATCTGCTTGAACTTCTCTCCACCCCAAAGCGCGATGCCACGCTGGTGGAACGTGGCCAGGTAGGTGCCCTTTGGGGACCAACGCACGTAGGTTTCTGTCCACCGCTGGATTTAAAAGAAAAAAGAAGTACAGGCAAGGGTTTAGTTTCATGCTGGACACCCCAAAAAGGGAAAGAATTGTGTGGTTTGTAGCATCATATTTTACAAATCCATTTACTAAGTGAAGATCTCAGAATTAGTGATACCTTGGACTAATTGTGGAGTTTAACTTCATGCACATAACACATAGTGCTTATTCTTCAGGTTGAAAACTGTCAATTGAGACATTTTCAACTTACTGATCACCAAAATAATTTTCCAGGTACAGTGAAAACCTCTGGATAGTAACAATTACACACACCTAACACCTTTCCTTATTCTATTTCTGTCCTGGAAAGAACATACTGTTCTTAGAAGTAAGGGTAAATATTTCAAATTTCTTAACAATCCAGCTCTTGACCTTCAGCCAAGTTAGAGAGACACCAGCAACACAGACCACGGTGATGAGCAAAATTACTCATCATTCCAAAACCAACTTCTTTCTAGCACAGTGCATAATGGTTATTAAAGAAAATGCTTGTGGGTACCAACAGTTCCCAGCAAGTCAACTGCCTGCAGCAGACAGGCACACTAACTCTCCCTTTTATATGCTATTACCCAACCAGCCATTCCTCTTTTGTGCCTCTGCAGTCAGCAAAAAGCCATCAAAAGCAGCATACTTAAGCACAGACTCAGCTCTAATGAACAGCACTGCTCCTCAAACTCTGACGTGGCATTTTCAGGTCTTTCTGAATCATGCATCATCTACAGATGAAGACAATTAGTAGGCAGTACAGACCAGGTTAAAAAAAAAACAACAATGCTATAAACAAGTTAACTCCACACTTGTTGTACCTAAGCAGCTATTCTAATTCTAAAGGATGCAATTTCACCATTCTTCTTCAGAAGGAAGCAAAAAGTATTTCAGCAATGGGGAAAAGTATCTTTTTTAAATTAAAAACCTGAAATGTCATAAAGTGAATGAGACTGACAGCGTATCTGCAATGTACAGCACTTCCAGGACACTCACTGCTCTGTCCTCAATTTGAACAGGTTCCTTGATATCATTCCAAAAAATGGAGGTCCGGTCTCCTGACTCAAAGATCACGCTGTACTGATCCCTACAATCGGGATCTTCCAACCAGTATCGTAGATTCCCCTAAGAAAAACAGAAGCAGGAAAGAATATTGATGAGTCAAGGGCTAAGAAGACAAGTTCCCCAAAATAATATCCACCTGGCAGGTGGAAGTCAGTCTTACACAGAGCATAAAACTTCAGAGTCTTGCCATTGCAAACAAGTTTTTAAAGTGGAATTAAATTATTCGAAGTACTGGTTACTGGAGACTAAGAAAACAGATCATAAAAGGTGGGCCTTCAAAGTGGTTTGGTAACATTTAACATTTCTTATCTAAAATAACTTAAGGGGTTTATCAGTGTTCAGTTGTTGTTGAAAAACTATCCCTTCCTCCATGGGACTTTTTCCAAAGCTAGTGATAAACACAGAAGTTTGCCCCAAACATTAAAAAAAAAATGAGAAGAAGCTTTCAAAATTCTATTTCTAAATGACTTGTACAAAATCATTGATCACTTGTAAGTTTCACCATGTGTGGAACTACTAAGCAGAGCCACTAAGCTGTTTCTGTCACTTCCTGGCAGCGAGAAGGAACAGGAGCATGTGATCACTACTGCTCCCTAAAACATCACCAACACATCATTTCTATTTTCATACGAACACTCCAGCAATGAAGTAATCATTTAATATTATGCTGAATATTCTTTCCACTCTTCCAAAAAAAAAAAATCCTTACCAAATCCTTAAATGGCTGTTTCTCAGGGATTTCCCACTCATCACTGATTGTCATGTACCTGAAAAAGCAATTTGATTGGTTACACTCCATGCAGGTGCTCTTGATTAGAATCCCAAAATCTATATACACACACCATAACTGCACTCACTTATCAAAGTCTGTGAAAAGGTTGACTCTGAAAGTGTGCTGTTTATCCAGCTTGTATCCATCTGCATTCTTCACAGCATCCACTGCATGAGAAGGAGACATGTACTCCAGAAAGATGTATCTACAACGAAGGAAGGTGAAAGTAGGAAATTGTCATTGACTACACAACAGGTTCATAATAAAAAAGAAATCAAATAAAATAAAGAATAAACAATGAGGATGAATGAAGAACTCGGTACAGAGCATCAACAAAGCAACTTCTTGTCTTGCTCCCAGCCAATTAGGGTCAAAAGCAATTAATCTCCATTTTGGCCACATGCACATACACAATTTTCAGCTGTAGGAGCTTGACTGGAACTAAATTGATATCCCTTCTGTAAATGGGCCAGACCAAGTGACGAACAGAAGTTCAGTGAAACTCAGCACAACAGTGAGAGCTAGTAACAGGGAAGTTAAGTACGCAGCTCTTCCAGCTGAATGACAGATTGTGTTTAGAAACTGTAAATCTTGCTGTTATAAGACTCTCAAAGCACCACTCTTGTTTTTCAATTACACTGAATGTAATTCATCAGCTTCTTGCCACTAATGTGATCAAGCTGGCAGCCCAACAGACTTAAAATCAGCAGTAATCTGAAGACTGTCAGATACTGCCTCGGAGAGGGGGACAAACACTTTCTAAACTATAAATTCCTCCCAAACTCAGGAAGATATGCTACTCCAACCACAGTATCACAGTAATTGTGACTTACCCTTTTGTCTTCCCATCTGCTTCCGGATAAAATTCATTGATAATTTTACCAAACTTGGAAAATATTTTGTGGATGACATTCTTTAGTTTCTCAAGGCGGTCCGGTCCAACCTGGGGAACGTTATCCACGACGATTACTGAGTCAATTCCATCTGCTTCCTGTGGCTGGTCTTTCAGTATATCACCAAGTAATTCTGTAAAGAAAAAGCAGACAAGAAACTAAGGCACTGGTCTACACCACTGAGAAAATGATTCAAAGAGTCATTTAAGAAACTCAGTAGCAAATGAACATGCTAGAGAGACAGCTCAAGTGCATACCAGCGCTCCAAGAATACTTCCAAGGTAAGAGGCATGATTACCCAGTTTCTCAACAAGCTTCAAGCAGCTAACTCTTGAAATCTTTCTTAAAGAAATACCTTACATACACTGTTGGCTTGTCTCAGGAGTTGGAACTGGCTAATGAAGTCCTCAAAACTGCCAACAGAACAAGACAACTATAAGATTTACTACTTAAGCTCTGACTAGTAGCCTTGCTCCAATTATAACCAGATGACCTTGATAAAAAGAGATGTAACACGTACCTCCCTCCCACACTACAAGAGTTCTAGTATAATTCAAAACTATCTGCCACACCGGAAGCTCTGCACGTCTTAGCACCATTATAATTATGTCTGAGAACTCACGCTTCGTCTAAACCTTTAATTAAACACAGAAAAGAAGGTCCAACACAAGAAAGTTCAAACCGTATTTAAGCACGCAGCAAGTGAAGACAAGCACACACCTCCTCATACTCTGGATATTCTTCAACCATATTAATCCCCTTTCCCAAACCATCTTACAAACTCTGAGTACTTGATGGTGAGATGGTATGTTCAGTCCCTGCACTGACGGCTTCAAGCTTCTTTTACTGGGAGGAGATTGCTTTCAACACCATTGAAGTTTCCCACATTCAGAAAGACTGTAACTCTGGACCTGTGGCTTCTATACCACATTGGGATAAAAACAGGTAAAAAGTACAAAGCAGAATCATAGAATGGTCAGAGTTGGAAGGGACCTTCAAGATCATCAAGTTCCAACCCCCCTGCCCTGGGCAGGGACACCTCTCCCTAGAGCAGGTTGCTCCAAGCCCCATCCAGCCTGGCCTTGATCCCCTCCAGGGATGGGGCATCAACAACTTCCCTGGGCAACCTGTTCCAGTGCCTCACCACTGTACACCTGTAAGTTGTGCAGAAAAGGTGCAAGTGTCCTGAATTGAATGGAAATTTCTCACACACCATATAAACAGGAAAAATATACATACATAACTACACTAAGTGTTAAACTCATGTCAAGACCACCATAAATTGCAAGATTAGACAGAAAATAAGAACATGCTACTATACTTCTGAATTAGAATATAAAGATAAAACTTGGGATAGTCAGACTATATATAGCATTCACAGACAGGAAAAAAATAATACAAATATATGTAGAAACCTTTAAAATATGAGAACAAATTAAAAAGTATGTTAGATGCTTTGATATCTTGAAAACATTTTTACAGATTTTTGCTGGTTTTGGAATTTGAGAAATTATTCTGCCCAGAAACAGAACTGGAAAGATTAGTGAAGAGCAGCAGAACTCGCTAGAAATGAATGTTTAAGAGACAAGGTGGAAGAGAGCTCTTACTGGGGAGCAGTAGACTGAAAACTGGGAAAAGTCGAACACAGAAAAAGTTCATTAAAAAGTTCATTAAAAATCATTCTATGATTCTAAAAACCCCAGAGTTAACTAACAACAGATATTCTGATAGCACAAAACCATACAGATCACTGAGGATGAGCAAAAAAACTTGTCAGGAAGATAGAGGCACCAGTCCCCAGTCCCAATAGGTGCAGCCACAGGAAATGACAACTTCAAGAGCTCTGTTCGGAACAAAGAGGTGGGCAAAGAAGTTGAAGGAAAACAGAATACACTGCAAAAACCTGCTTTCTTTCAAAAGTACAGCAGTGGGTATAAGGAATCACTCCACAGACTTTCTACCACACAGACTAAAAGCAGTTTAAGTTACTGCCAAAGGTATTTTATTTTGGACCACCTTCCCCTATTCTTTAACTTTCTGCTACAAAGTTGGAAGCTGACTTAAATTGTTGCAGATCCAGAAGAGACTACACAGATGAGTGCTGCAAGGTAACTTCCTAGCATTTACTGGACCTCTGGATAATCTTTCAGGAGTAAGGCATTCTCCAGGTAGCAAACAATGCACTGAAGCTGTGGCTGGTTAATTACTTGCCCAGGATTCAGAACATGTGCAGTGAAGAGTCTGCTATGCCTACAAAAACTGTAAGGATTGAAAGGATGAATATAAATATCTAATATTACAATAAAGTAATACACAAATTTCTTATTTATCCTATAACCCCCTATCTTAGATTTTTGCCCTTGTATAAAATAAAAGCATGTTCCACAAGAACACTTCCACAGAGCCTACAAGAAAAAAAATACACACAAAAGGATAATTTTTAGGCTCTACTGGTTATTTTTTCATAACCACTTTTCACAAGAGACTTTGTAGGCCTACAGACAAGCCAAGGAATGCACATTTAGATTCATGTGCAAGAACACAATACAGTTTTGATTCTCTACAGGGTAACAGATTAAAGACAAACACCTACATTGTTCCATTTCTCTGCCTTAAATTCAAAATTGTGAACAAAGAAAATCTTCAAAGGGGAAGAAGCTGGTTTGGCCAGCTCTTATTCCACCCACAAGAGAAGCGGGGTGTGGTGGGTACACAGCTATCTCCAGCTGGTCGTATTTTAAGGACCACTATCATTATCTGAACTAAAGCTTCATTGCACCTAAGTGATTATCCAACACATCCTTTCTCCTGTTTGAAGTTGGATCAGCTGCTCTGCCACACCAACACCATTCCAGGGAAAAGAAAACAGAAGGAGCTGAAGTAATGCATCCAAGATGGTCCAAACCTAAAGGTAATCCAGCTCAAAGGTGTTCCTGAAGAGGTAACATTATTATAAGCACTGAAAATAGCCTTGGTTCAGTGACAGTGAGAGACTGCTGTTCTCCCTGGAGAGTCATCAGGACAAGGGGTAAGAAATCAGGAAGCTCAAGAAGTAATCCTGATGGAAAGTCAGACCAGCAAGAGTGACTAAACTTATTAACGCTGTAATTCAGCTACTAACACTGTATTATTCATGCAGCCGAGAAGTTCATCAAATTAATCTCTAACAATAGAACAGGTGAGGATGGAAAATATGCTCAGTTTCTGGACAGAAAATGAACAGAATAATCCTACATGCAGATAGTGTATCACCCTAACACTTAACTGGACAGAAAGAATCCAACTACATACTCACAGACAATTTTGCCAGAGTCTTTTTAGGAAACAAACACTCAAGTTCAAAGAGCTACACAGACTACTAAATAGAGAACAGCAAACACTTTCTTAGCCTAAAATATTTTTCTGCTGCTTTATTGAGCTAAACACAGGACCAGAACACCAGAAGGCACGTGTATCACCTGTATTCCTTCACCATCTGGAATAACCAACCAACTTACAAACAATTTATCAAATGCTTTAAGACACATTTTCCCAGTTTGGACACATGTAACATAAGAGCCTACATTATGGAGGATACACGTATGTAAAACCCTGCAACAGCACATGTGCTATAACACGCATTGTCAAACTAAGTGCTATTCAAGAACTGAGATGATTTATCTAAGATTTATCTGAAAAAAAATAGTAAAATAGAGTGATGACTCCTGTAGGCTAAAACTAGGCCTTCCTATGATTATCAATTAGCTATTTTGAGGCAGTCAATATCCAGTATGCCTAAAAGAACATCTGTTTGAACTTTCAACTGCCAACAATATCTTTTTTCCATATCATCTTGCCACAAACTACCTACATCACATCTTAGAACCACAGAATGGTCAGAGTTGGAAGGGACCCTAAAGATCATGGAGTTCCAACCCCCCTGGCCTGGGCAGGGACACCTCCCACCAGAGCAGGTTGCTCCAAGCCCCATCCAGCCTGGCCTTGAACCCCTCCAGGGACGGGGCAGCCCCATCCATCTTTACTAGATTTAACTCTTTTCAAACCCTACATTTATCTAGGGATAAATGCCTGGAAAAGTCAGAAGGATGAAATGTACTCTGTGAACATCTGGTCGGCGAGTTAAAACTCCTGGTTTTAAACTTGAGCGTATGTAATAGAGGCAAATGGAGACAAGTTGACGATTCTGCTCTGCCAGGACTGCCCACAGATGGGTACTTGTGGTTTAACACCGAATTTAAGCACAGCGGTGGGCAACCACCACCAGAAGAAGACGTGTCCTTAGCGCTACGAGCAGCTCGTTGCCAGGGCGGCCGGAGGCAGAGCCGGGGCCGATGGAGACGAAGACTTTTCCTCACAGAGGCCTCCCTTCCCCCGGGACGGAGCGAGCAGGCCCCGCCGGCCCGCACTGCGACCCCCGGCCCCGGGCAGGGCCCCTCCCTTCCCCTCAAGGCCGGCCCCAGAGGGCCCTCACCTTCATCGCTGATATCATCCACAAAATCCTCGGGGTCGCTGAAGGAAATCTCATCCTCGGGCTCGGCGGGGGCGGCGGGAAAGGCCTCCCCATCCTCCTGCGCCGCGCCGGGCTCGGCCTTGGGCTCGGCCTCCGCCGGCGGCTGGGTTTGGGCCTCCTTCTCCTCCTCCGCTGNCGGCGCCTACCAACCGCCACCCACCTGGGGGAGGATTACTATAATCCAACCCGCGCCCTGTCGTAAATTCTACCCACCGCCGCCTTCTCCCCACACAGCAGCAGCTAGAAACTCCTTCACCGCAGATTCTCTCACGCAGACAGCCACAGGTCCCACTCCTTCTTACCCCGCTGCCCTCCCCATTTCAGGCCTCGCTATGGTTGAACCCAAAATGGCGCCGCCTCCCCGTCCGCTGAGGTGGGGCTCGGCTGAACCATTTTCGGGAAGCAGAAAAGGGGGGGCGCCGGGATATTTAACTGCACAAACGTAAAGGGAAGCTCTCCCACATTCTCAGCATCTCGGCGTATTTCTCTACCCGGCGCTAGGCGGGAGGTGACGATGTCAACAAACCTCCTAGCTAACCCCTCCCGTAACTCCTCNCGTGTCCTTAGCGCTACGAGCAGCTCGTTGCCAGGGCGGCCGGAGGCAGAGCCGGGGCCGATGGAGACGAAGACTTTTCCTCACAGAGGCCTCCCTTCCCCCGGGACGGAGCGAGCAGGCCCCGCCGGCCCGCACTGCGACCCCCGGCCCCGGGCAGGGCCCCTCCCTTCCCCTCAAGGCCGGCCCCAGAGGGCCCTCACCTTCATCGCTGATATCATCCACGAAATCCTCGGGGTCGCTGAAGGAAATCTCATCCTCGGGCTCGGCGGGGGCGGCGGGAAAGGCCTCCCCATCCTCCTGCGCCGCGCCGGGCTCGGCCTTGGGCTCGGCCTCCGCCGGCGGCTGGGTTTGGGCCTCCTTCTCCTCCTCCGCTGGCTCGGCTTCGGGATGGGCCTCGGGCGGCTCGGCGTCCGCCTTCTCAGGGCTTTCGCGGCCGGAGGGCGGCTGAGGGGAGGGCGGCTGAGGCGAGGCCGGCTGAGGGGAGGGTGGTTGTTGAGGCTCTGCGGCCTCCTCCACAGCGGGCGGCGGCGGCGCCTCAGCCTGGGCGCCTTCCTCCTGCTCCTCGCCCTCCTCCTCTTCCTTCTCTACCTTCTCCTCCTGCGGCGGGGGCTCGGCGGCCGGCGGCGGGGTGCCGTCCCCCCGCTGTGGGTGGGTGCCCGGCGGGGCGGCGGGCGGGCTCTGCTCCGTGTCCTGCATGGGGACGGGGCCGCGCGCGGGCAGCTCGAGNAGGGGGGGCGCCGGGATATTTAACTGCACAAACGTAAAGGGAAGCTCTCCCACATTCTCAGCATCTCGGCGTATTTCTCTACCCGGCGCTAGGCGGGAGGTGACGATGTCAACAAACCTCCTAGCTAACCCCTCCCGTAACTCCTCCACTATGCGCTCGCCCGCGGGGGCGCTACCAAGCTGGTGCGGAGGGGGAGAGGTGTGGCGGCGCGTCCACTGGCGAGCGGCGAGTATATGGGTGGGCAGGCGGAACCCCCCTTCCTTCAGGCTGTGGGGCCGCATGGTACGGCCCGACGGGAGCCGCCACATCAGCCCCGTGAGGCGCCCGGCTGAGGCGGGCGGTGAGGAGGGTTGGGGTAGTTTCTATGAAGCGCTTGTGTATTTTTTTTAAAATAGCGTTTTCTCTGAGGTAAAAAGTGATGCCCGCCGTCCTGCAGCGCCGCTGGGACACTCCGGTTGGCGGGGGGAGGCCTTCCGAAGGCTGGAGACGGTGATCTCGGTGCGGTGGTAGAGACAAGGAGGAATCCGAGTGTCCTTCTCTAGTGTTTGCCAGTATCCTGAAGCGTTACCTCGCATAGCATTTTAGTAAGACTTAAACTGGTAAAGTTCTGTGGTGCTGGTGACCAACTTTCTGAGAGAGGTGACTGCTCCATCAATTAAACCATTACTTTCTGTCTTAGGCACCTCAGGCTGGTGTAAATACCTGTGGAATGTAATTTTTTTTTTTTTTTCCAGCGTGTTAATGGGATATATTCAAAGTGAGAAAGGGAACCTGGGCTTTGACTTGAGGTCAAACTCTTGAGGTTTCTTTGGCGCTTTTAGGGGATACAGATCAGAACGGTTTGGAGGAATAGTTCATCCATCACTTCGGAGGTGAACACTTGCATTTTGTGTAGGGTTTCTTAGTGGTTTGTTTTTTTTTCAGCCCAGTGCATTCAATCACAACATCGAAACATACGGAATAAGAACGCCAGCATAAAAATAAATTCATGAGAAGAGCAGAACAGGTATCACACTTAGCACTTCAAACGTAGACCCTATCTTATATTGCAGCATCTTCCATATTTTGATAAAATCTTGAGAGAAGAGAGGGAATTAAGCCAAAAATAGCCCAGTTCTGTAATTTATCAGCTAGTCAGAAGGTGGCATCCTAAGGCCACTCAAATGCAATTCGTGGAGCATCTCAACTCCCTGTAGGCGGATGCTTGGGAATGGAAATGATGACTGGCACTTTCTGCAGTTATTTATTTTTTTTTTTTCCCCCTGGTTATATCGTGGTAGTTGACCAGGCTTCGACTCCCTGCTTTGTAGCAACATCGGCACGTTAAAGTGAACCAAAAAATGCTGCTGCCTCTCCTGCCACAACTGTATATTTTTCCAACTGCGAGGGAGGACGTGCTGCGGTTCCAATCCATAGTCCCAGCTGGGTGCTGAGGATCTCAGGGCTCTTCCAGGAGCATGTACGTGGTGTTCTGCACCTACGTTTCACCACTTGCACATTGTCTGTCTTGTTGGAATGTGCAATTTTTGCAAATTGCCTTCCTGTTTGCAAGCTAACTACTACTTTTGCAGTCGCTTTGGTTAAACACTGAATCTAAGTGTTGGATCCTCCTTTCCCATCTTTCAGTGGGCTGCTGTTTGCACTTTCCCTTACTTCACAGCAGCTTGTGATTTATCCTTTCGTCCTTCCTCTCTTCCTTCCCTCCTCCTCTCCTTTCTGCGATTGAAATTTCCCTTCAGCCCTTGTGCTGCTATCTCACTGCTATCCTTTTCTTCTCCAGTCCTTGCTCAGCAGCCTGAGGGTGAGTGGAACAACTTTTAAAACCGGTGATTTTGGCACTGCCTGTTTCTGTAAGTATTCCCCCTGCAGAATTCATAGAATGGTTTGGGTTGGACCTTAAAGATCATCTCATTCCAACCTCCCACTGGCTCAGGGTGCTCAAAGCCCCAGTCAATTCCTAATCCATGGGAAATTTTGGGAAAGAAATCTAGCAGGAATGGCTTCTTGTAACACAGCTGTCCAATGCCTTATGAACTTCACTGAGCGCTCGTGCTCTGAGAAGCGTGGAGCTGGAAGCCCTGTCTCCTAGGCTGGATTCTGCAAGAGTCAGCAGGCTCTTGTGACCTGGATGAAATTTTATCTTAACAGCAATAGGACGTGCAGGGAATGACGTGGTGAAAGGCCTGGGCCTCAGGTAGTCAGGTACTTCTGCATTACATTTGTTACCTGGAACCTGCTGACAATCGCCCTTTTCTTTCTCTCTTTCTCTAGTGATTATAGTTCATGCTGTAGGTTTTCTGGAGGCTTTTCCTGCATTTACAGCATATATGTTGTATTCAAATATGTACAAATGTGTTGTATTCAACACAGAAGTGTTGAATAACTCAGGCCAAGCTCAATCCTTCTGGCTGGGTTCAAAAATTATTTCTGCAATTTAATTATTTTTCACGGTGCTTTTCTTCCAGACTCCTCCCATGCATTGCAAAAGCAATCTTCAGTGGAGAGCGCCTTATTTATACCAAATAAATAGTTATGCTATTAGCTTAAGTACAGACCAATCAAAAAATCTGTGGCTAAATGAGAACATGTTGATTTCTCCATTCATTTTATCAGGAAAGAAATTGCCATAGAGGCAAAAAAAGAATAATATATCACGTAGTGCTTAGTTTTCAGAAGTGCTGAGCGTGCAAAACTCTCCCCTGGGCTGCTGCACAGACGGGGTTTGAAGGGCCTCTCGGCTTAAATCATGCCGTGCTTTTTGAATTTTATCCCCAGCTTTAGCCTGCACCCACGCCCGTGGGGATGGCAGCTGAAATAGCACCGAGGAGGGAGGAAAAGAGGAATCGCCGGGGTCATTCACCTCTTGGTAGCAGCCTGAGAAGTTCCACGGGGGGAATGTTATGTCTAATGACTTGCACCTGAAATAATTCGTGCTTGAGGATTTTCTGCTTTAGTTCTCTGTGCTTCTAGTGGAGATTATTTACCTTCCAGGGATTAATAGTAATAAATGCTTTGGGAATTAAAAATATAAGGGGTTATTCTAGATTGGTAGCATCTTAATCTGGAGGTCCAGGCTCTCTGGGCATCTTTGTTTTGCTGGCCTGATGGTGTTTTCAGGAAAACCGCTGTAAAAAATCTAAGTCTTGTTTTTCATCGGTGTCAGCCCTATCATTCCTGACTAATAAAGTACAGAGAGTGGGAAAAAAACCTAAAGCACTACTAAAATGTGAGGCATTCATATCTGAAATTCTTATTTTATGCAGTGTTAGAATGTCTGCATTCCAAATGCTCTTATTTCTGTGCTTCCTCCACGGGGTTTGTTTCTAACCATATTTTAGTAGCTCGTTCTTTCTGGTCCATAGCCCAAAATGCCACCAGGTCGTTTCCTTTGCCAAAACATTAAATATCTCCTTATTTATTCTCAAGAACATTTCATAAAAATCCAAAGTATCAAAAAAGCATTGGGGACGGGAAACACCCAGATGGATAGTTTAGATGGCAGCAGAAATTAAATGCTGTGGGAAAAGGCCAGTCGCTGGAAGAAAATATACCCAAATACACCCCAAAATTGCCATGGAGCATCTCACCCAGCTTGAAACCTGAAGTCAGTTGCTGGGTGGCTGGAAGGGCTGTTTTGTGGCCACGACCAACAAATTTTACCAACTTTTCATGGCACGGGATGCAATCTGCCCAGGGTTCACGCTCCCAACGACCACCCTTTCCCTTTAAAATAAATAAATATTCATTTTATTTGGGGACAGAGCCCCTGTGAAGCCCGTGAGCCGCTCTCTTCTATGCTTTTAAGGAGTTTAAGAAAGATTTATTCTCGAAGAGGGTGCGAAGAAGCGCCTTCCCCTTAGCATGGAGGGATGGCAGACCCCCAACCTGGGGACACCCCTCCGCCTCAGAGGGTACATTCCCGGCTCGGTGGCGTTTTGGCTTGTCCCGGTGCTCGCCCACAAGCTGAGCCCTGGCCGGTGTCCCCCCCCTCGCCCAGCCCCAGCGAGAGGCGGCCTCTCCCCGCCCGCTCCGCCCGGCGCTGCGGAGGAAGGGGAGGGCAAGGGAGGGGAGGGCGGCCGCCGCCGGGCCGCGGCCTCACATGACTGCTGCCATCGCCGCCTCCGCCGCGATGGACGGCGAACCCACCGCGGGCACCGGCACAGGTACCGGCAGCCGCCCTGACCCTTCCCTCCCGCCGGCGGCCCGGGGAGGGTGACGGGGGGTAAACAGTACCCCCCATCGCCTTCCCCAGCTAAAACCTGAGGTAAAAAGGCGCCACCTTCGCTTTCGCCTTCTCCTTCTACCCCCGGGCCGTGGGGCGGCGGCGGTGTCCGCTTCGTGGTGGGGAGGGGTTCTCCCTTCGCCCCCGGGGCCGGGCCGGTAGCTGGTGCCGTCCCGCTACCGCCGGTTCCCCGGGGCTTGAAGCGGGGACAGAACTTTTTATCTGGGTGCGGGTGCTGAAATGACTATTTCTTGTCCCTCCTCCCGGGCTCGGCGGGTTGTCAAAGTGGGGCACGGAGCGGTTCGGAGGGTTCTGACAGCGCTGGGGCCGGCCGAGCCCAGCCCGGCCCCGGGAAGCGGCTCCGGAGGCTGCCGGAGCTGTTAAGAGCTTGGCAGCCGAGTCTGAGGGGAGAAAGTTGGTGCCAGAGCCTGTTTTGGAGGGAGGAATGGAGGGTGAGTGAAGAAAATAAGGTGCTGGGCTCCCAACAGTTCGAGTGAGGGAAATGGGGTGATAACACTTCTGTAAAGTTCTGTTAAAGTGGCTGAAGTTTCATAGAGGAGATTACTGCTCCATGCATAGCGGTGTTTTGGTTGTTATTTTCTTTATTTGGAAGCAGAGGTTACAAGTGTAAGCTTTCTGTAGGGAAAAAATGGTTTGATTGGAATATGGATCCAGCGTGATTGTGCATTAGAAAGGCCTGTGATGCTCCTGATGCGGATAATGCTTATAAATAAATTATTTTGGAATATTTCTGTCCAGGACTGATGTAAGATATTGGGATATTGAACAGCTGCCTTTGCGGAAAAAAAATAATGTCCTACTGTACCAAAGAGAGAGCTTGCTCAGGTATGTCTGTTACGGATTTACCACCTGCTTCAGGAGCCTTATAGAGATAAAAAAGTTGCCTCCGAGTAGAGGTATTCTTGATCTGATTAATCTCCACGCTGGTGATGGTGCTTCTGTAACTGCCTGATCTATTCAGCCTTATTTATAAAACTTGGCTTTCTTTCACAAAGGTTATATAGTGAACTCTGCGAGACGGTATCTAATGATCTCAGCAAAAGAGAAATAATGCTGTGGAAGCAGGAACACATTTATTTCTAGCATCGCGATGCGGGTTCGGTGATCTTGGAAAGTTCCCACCCAGAGAATTTGGATCTCAGCAGCTTGTCAGTGAATGTTTTAGGAGGATCTAAATCTCCCAAGTAAGAGGGAGAGTCCTGACAGGGGCTGCGGATGTCCACCTATGGCAGCACATGTAAATGCTGCCTGTTTTTTATTTTGCAGGGTTAAATGTACTTAAACAGAGTTGAGAGAGAAAAGCAAAACGGGTAATGACCAATATATGAAAGTCAGTTTAGCAAAGTTGCTTATATTGACTTTTTTTTTCCCTTTTTTCTTTTTTTAAATTTTTTTTTGCACCTATTTGAGCCTGTTTTGCAATGATTGCAGGGAGCTCATCCAGGTGTGTTGGCTGGGGAGGGAGGTGTCTCCTTTTCTGCTAGAGGTAAATCTTTAACTGTATTTGCAGCCCGAGGGAGGGTTCTGTGGGGAGGGCTCTTGCCGGTTGCAGTCAGTAAAATTTCAACATCACCCCCCTCATTTCCCCCCACCCCCCAGTCTTTGAGTTCTTGTGGGTTGGTGCAGGTTGATGGAGAGAAATGTGTTGGTTCCAGGCAGATGAAACTGCTGCAAGAGGAAGGGAGCTCTGATGGTTGGTTTTCAGCAGAATTTGAGGTGGGAATGAGCTTGTTCTAACTAAAATGTGTGAAAAGATGATTGGGAGAATGCAGTGTGTGGAGTGGCATGGCCTTTTTTGATGTTTAGATACTAAGATCAAGTTTTCCCCCATTGTAATTAAGAGGGTAAAAAACCATGAGGAAGATGAGAGGTAAAACAAAATGATTAACAGTTTCTTCTGAATGGATTTTCTTGACCTGTCTAAGGAAGGATAATTGTAGAAACTGGGTGGGTTTATAGTTAAACTACAATGATCTTGTGAAGAGAACAGTTGTGTGTTACTTCTTGTTGTGTTACCTTTCTGGGTCTGAGTTTTTATACTTCCAACCTTTCTTTTAGAGCTGGGTGTGAAAAACAAATCAGCAATCTTCCATTGGGAGCTGGGAAACTGCCTTAGTGAGGACTTGACTTTCTGTCTCTAGTATTTGGGAACGTTTCTCCATGGACTTTTTTCCCCCTAATCCTGTGATTTCTTCAGTACGTGTAGCTCTACTTTCTTGTGTTTACTGCAGTTTGGGACTGTGGCTCCATGGCTGACTTGCCGATGGAATATGTTCCTTGTATTCCCAGATGTGGGAAATTTACTTAACTGATCACTTGATGATCTAACAGCGTAGTTAAAAGAACAGGGTGTGAGGCTTAAACTTAGTTTTTTGTTCTGTCACACAGTAAATTGGAAGGAGATAACTTGTTCTTGGGGGTTTTTTTCTGCTGTAGTGTGTGATTGCCATGCTTTGGGAAGCTGTTAGAGGCCAACAGCCGTAGGGGAATGCAGAAATGCTAGTGCTTTTTTATTTTTAAATACACCTTAGATAACCTCACCCAACTATTTTTGAGTCGTGCCATTACTTCTCTGCTTCGTCTTGAAGAGCACCAAGCACTGAAGAGCAATCTGAAACTTGGTTGGAAAAAATCCCCAACCAAACAACTGCAAAAAAAAAAAAAAAAGCCTGAAAACTGTTACTACCCCCAACACCTTGAAAACAAAGGAAAAAACCCCCAAACAAACCCAAACTGAAAAACCCAGCCCCAAACCCAGACTGTTGAGCACAGGATGTGTATTTGACATCTGCTCTGAGAGAGATGTTTTGTTTTTGTTTTTTTTTCAACCCAAAATGTTAGAGCTTGTTTTCCAACATCTAATTTTATGATAGCGAGTGTATTATTTTATCTCATCTGGTTTTGGCAGTGGCTGGCTTGTGTTTACAAGGTAATTGGTGGGAGGGAGAAGGAAGAACACTATCACACCATCTCTTAATTAGAGTAAAGCTAAATATGATGGCTTTTCTTGTACCTAATAAGAAGTAGGGACCTCTCTTCCACACTGAACACAGGCCTGTGTATCATTTAGCTTTGTTAGATAAAATGGAGTGATTCCTTTGCACTGCTCCTTTCAAAATAAGAAATGCATGGTTTTAAATTCCTTAAAAAACCCAAGCAAATAACATACAGTTGTCTCAAAATATGTAAAGCCTTTAATAGGAAGAAAGTTTTGTTTGTCTTTT
>VXBW01006791.1:1236252-1260292 GCA_013400375.1 Thinocorus orbignyianus
TTGTGTGTGTGTGGGACTTCTGTTTTTCTTCTCCTATTTTTAGGGGATTTCAAATTATGCAAGAACCAAAACCAAAGAAGAAGACAAGGAAGGGAATCTATTTGAAGTTGTTGAAATCTGCACTGGCTCTCCCAGAGGTTGATGTGGCCACCGAATTCTGGAATTAAAAAAAAAAGAGTATGACACAATAAGGGGGAAAGGCATTTCCATAATTCCTGAGGCTTTTCATGAGAAGGCAGAAAGGAAAGGGAAATGCTGATGAATTATATTTACGTGGCTGCTTTAGTATTCCTGGCTCAGGAGTTTGTAGTGGAGCCCTCATTTTTTTTTTTTGTCAGGGAGAAATTTGAGGTATCTGGACACAAAAATACTTAGTTCTCGTACTCTCTGCATGTGCCGTGAGTTGGGTCCCTCTGCCCTGTGAGGCTGTGAGGATGGAGAAGAAATCTTAACTATTTTTCCTAAAGGCTTTCCTTCTCTTCAGATTTTTTTTCCTTCTTCTAGAAAATCTGCTACTAATGGAACAAGTAATTCTATGACACCTTCTACCTAAGTGTGTCTAATAAATTTAGCTGATTAGCACCCTGATATGGTGAAGAAATGTTAATAGCAGCCATCTGTAAAACACAGATAAACCTTCCAAATTTGGTTGACAGAACATAAGTAGGGAGGGGAGATCTGTATTGTGATTTTCCACCTATGCTTCCAGCCTGTGTGTTGCCCTTTTCTTTTATGTGTGCTTGTTCATACGTAAAACCTCCATGTAGCTAAATCAGACACTTGAAATTCTACTTTGGGTGTCATAAATGTGTGATTTTAGAGAAATTTAGATTGAGGAAAGTGGTAAGTGTGGAGGGCAGGTTGCTGTTTGATATGAATGGGACTGGTGAAGGTGTGGGATGCTGGCTAAAGCCCCAAGTGTGGCAGAAATTAGCAAAGCTTTCTATTTCACTTGTTTTCTGGGTAAGTTTCTTGAACTCCTCTCAGTCCAAAGGCTACCTGGCTGGATACAGAAAAAAAAAAGAGTATCAGGCAGTAAGGCCAGGTTTGTTTTCCTTTCCAATTAAACAAAAATCAGGCTGTTCTTTGATGCTTCTTTAAACTTCTGTGCCATGTTGTCCGCTTGCTTGCCTATGTCTGTATATATGTATTCTTTTTAACTTTTATATCAAAGTGTTTTCAGTTATACCAGGCTGCTTCCTGGTCTCTTATTGACAACAGATTGAGAAACTCTGCTGTAGCGAAGGGCTAGCTCGCATGTAAAAAAGCTGATTTTATTTTTGTCTGCTTCCCTGTGTTCCAGGGGACTGTTCCATACTTCATTTTTGCATTTGCTTCCTGCTCTCCGTATATAAACTTCACTAGATAATGATCTGCTGAAACCAGAGGGAATGTTTGCAAAATTAGCTGTCCTCCAGAGGAGAGTGCGTGATGGGAAGCGTTAAGTGTGCTGTTACAATGCATGTAAATCCCTTTACTGGTGGAACACAGGAGCCCATACCAATGAGTTCCCACTATTATCCACCCTTCCTGGCCAGGGCTCCCCAGCCTGTTCCTGAACTGACTCTTTAGTGGAATAGAGTGAAAAAAGGGGCAGCTTTGGTATCCCATCCCTGGAAGTGTTTAAGGCCAGGTTGGATGGGGCTTGGAGCAACCTGCTGTAGGGAGAGGTGTCCCTGCCCATGGCAGGGGGGTTGGAACTTGATGATCTTTCAGGTCCCTTCCAACTCTGACCATTCTATGATTCTATGATATTGCTCAGCAGCATTAGTGGTGATGCCACGGTGCTAACAGCTGTTCCACAGTCATCTTACTGTGTTCTTAGACCAGTGTCTGAAGCTGTAAATTCACTCTCTTGTTGATATGGAACACGCTGAGATTGTTAATTAAACAGTAATTATTTGCACTTGTTTGTGCGGTTGTCTGATTTGTCTGATTTCACACATTTAGGCAAGGCTGAGATCTGAAGAAGCTACAGAATGTTTCAGGAAGAGCCAAATGTGTGAGCTGCTGATAAAGAGAAGTGATTTCCTGCAGGTGAATTTTAGAAAGCAAATTTAGAGAATAACCTGGTGAAAATTAGCAAAGTGTTACCAATGAGAATAGCAAAGTGACTGAATTGTGGAAGGAATGCTGAGTGTTGTCTGGGTCTCTCTCTGGGACCTCACTCTGTCCTTGCTTTAGGGAATAAGGTGGGTTCAGGTCACTGTAATAAATCTCCGTCCTCCTCAACAGTTTGGCTGCAGATTCCAGGTCTTGCAGACGAGATGCTGAAGGATTTGTGGTTCATCCTATGAATCTTTTCCCCTGATGCCTACCTTTTGCTACTAGGAGTTCAGCAGCAGGGCTGAGCCCCAGTTTAGGGAACAGTCTGTGCCATGAAAGCCCTGCTTTGTTGGTGGGCCAGCAGGAAGATGGAAAGCCAGGGGGTGAATGAACGGGCAGGAGGAGTGTTGTGTTAGTGCAGACTGGCACGGCCCTGGGGGCAATCAGGGGTTGCCTTTGGCTAGTCCCTCTCTGGGTCCAGTGTCTGCCTCTGGAAGGTGAGCCAGAGGTCTAGCAGGAGGGAGTACTGTGGAATTGCGTGCAAATGTGTGTGTGCGTGCACTGGAGGAATAACAACATCTCCTGTGTCATCTTGCATTTCCCTGATGCTTCTTGAGCAATTAAAACTAAGAATTAGAAGGGTGTGCACCCAGAGAACCGCTGCCCCGGAGAGCGAGGCTGTCTTGTGCTTCCCATAATTAATTTTATCTGTGTTTTTTGACACTTCCCCGTGATAGTGGGGTTTATTATACCTTGCTGCCTCATGAAAGGTCAGGAGGCCAAGGATTTTTCTACACTAGAAAACTTCTTGCCTTGCTATCTGTATTCTGAGTTTTCTTTCCTTCCTGGTTCAGCATCTGTCCTTAAATATACAGATATATTATCAGTTCATCCAGCAGTATCCCATGTCAACATCGAATTAGCTGGCATTATCTCACGGCAGATTTCTGGCAGGTAACTGGAACTGTTCAGAAGCTGCTACGTAGGTGGGGTTAGTAGGTGATACATGAGTCTGTTGAAGCAGAGGTGTTAAGACTTGCTTCTCTGAGTCACGGTAGCAGGAATCTTGAAGCCTGATGAGACATGTGGGGTAAGGTCATTTGTCCTGGATTTGGTTTGGTTTCCTTAAGCTGTTTTGTGGAACAAAGTGTCTGTTTTGAAGCTGTGTGTCTGGGGAATGGGAGATTACCAGTTTTTGCCATTCAGCAGGGCTTAGAGCAGTGAAGGAACAGGTGGGAAATCCTTATCAGGAGGAGGTCAAGGATTTCAAGTCAAGGATATGAGTTCTTATCTTCCCTGGGTTAATTTCTTACACCATGAGCAACTTTTTGAACTATGCATCAAAGCTTACTGAAATGGGTCTTGCTTTTATAGTGTCTTTTTTGCGTTCTCAGGATTTTAGGTGTTTAAGAAGAGATGTAAGTTCTGCACAGTGGCAAGGACGGGGTGTTTAATACCGCTTAGCTTTTTGAGGCAACTTTTCCTCAGTGGATTCAAATTGCTTTGTAAAAGAGCTTGTTTGCAGTGTCCCTGTAAAGGCTTATGCAAAGAGGAGGCAACCCATCTGTTCCAGACTGGAGAACAGAACTCACGTAGGGATTAAGTAGATTCCAGGGTTATATCCACATTTTTCACCCTGCTTCTTATATGTGCAAGGGGTAGAAAAAAGGACAGCTTTGAAAAACAATGTGAGAGTATACAGTGGCATAATATACGTAGTTATGAAGTCAAGTTGAGATAAGGGGCGGCAGTCAAGTCATTTGATAAAGAAAGCAGCCTGAATCATCATCTTTGCCCCTTTTTTGATGTAGTTTGTCCTGCAGGGCTGTATTCTTAAGAGCCATCTCTTTTCACTTTTGCATCTGGATGAAAATCAGTCAGAATCTCTGTCCAGAGCTGTCCAGCTGTGGTTGAACTCACTGTAAAAAGCTGTTTATTTTTTAGCTACGAGCAGTGGAATAGGTATATTTGAAAGATTTTTGCCAGAGCTTGCTGTGGCTGAGGACCTGTCGGGTTGGTAGCTCTTATTAAGAACCTTTTTCCACCGCTCTTGAACTTGAGCACATTGACATAGTTACTGTAATTTGTGCCCACTCAAGCGTATTGTCATAGCATTTAGAATTCTGTTGAATGAGGTGCCTCCTTCCTTTGTAATGACATGTGAAATTAACATATTCGATTTCTGCAGCGCAGTGAAAGAACACATTTTCTTTCCTTCCATGAGTTGTTCTAGGCAGGATCCAGAAGTGCTGAGCAAGGGTTTTGTTCATTTTGGCAGATCCTGCTGTGGTGGGAGCTGGACAGACAGGAAATGCTGGCCTCTTCGCTGATTCACAGGACAAATTTGGCCTGTGATTCTTCTTTTGCTCAGTAGAGATGTCTTTCTGACTGGGCATAATTGGTGGTGCTCCTGGGTGTTGTAAAGAGGGAGGTACCGGTGTCTTGGACGTGTGTGAGGTAGCATAACCTCCTTGGGGAGTGGCTGGAGGGTTGTTCTGGTTGTATTGCACCACTGTAGGAGCAAGGGAACACAATATTATCAGGCTACGTCTTTGACTTTATCTTATCAAGTCTACTGGACTGTTTCTTTTTGTTTTGTTTTGTTTTTTTCCCTTTTTGTCTTTTAGATTTGGCAAAACCTCCAGTGAATGAGCCGAGGGAACCGGAACAGTTTCTAATGCAGGCGCCCCAGGGAAATCCACTGCTACTTTCCCACACCCTACAAGAGCTATTGAGCAAGGACAGTGTGCAGGTGGAGCTTATACCTGAGAAGAAGGGCCTTTTTCTTAAACATGTGGAATACGAGGTTTCCAGCAAGGTAATGTGGAGAAATGCTGCTCTTTGTGAGAATGTATCTATCTTCTTGGGAAAGTCTGTGCAGTTGCTGTTGGCAAAGTCTTGCCTAATTCGATGGATGTGCTGAGTGATGCTGGTTTTGAGCAGGCTGGTTGAGTGAGCTTATTTCACCTGGGCTTCTGCAGTACAGACCATCTCCTGACTGAGGTCTGATGGATGATCTGCTTGTCTACTCACTTGAAACCTGAGCTCTGTACAAAAGCAGATGTGTAACACTGGAAACTGAGTGTTTTCATAACGAATTGGTGTAGGCGACTGGGTATTGCAAACTATTTCCAGCTAGTGAAGAAATAGCACTGAGAGTGTTAAACTGAAATACTTTATAAACAGAAAAGGTACCACAAATCCTTCTGCCAAGTCTAGGCCACTTCCAGTTTACTTGCCCCAATCCTGACCTGTAGGTTCCACTCCTGGTGTAAGAGAAGATTGAAGGTGATGTATCTCTTCCAATTTAAAGAGCAAGTTAAATACGTAGTTTTTGCAGTCCCTGGGTATGATTTCTTTTTTTTCTTCCTTTTCTTTTTAGTGCAGTGGATAGCAAAGAAAATAAATCCTGGGAATGCTGATTGTTGTCCAGCCTGTGTATTGATTTGTCTTTTTCTTCCCTTCCTCTGTCACAGAGATTCAAGTGCTCGGTCTACAGGCGATACAATGATTTTGTGGTGTTCCACGAGATGCTGCTTCAGAAGTTCCCGTACCGTATGGTACCAGCACTTCCACCAAAGAGGATGCTGGGAGGTAAAGCTGCATCTGTCTTTTGCTTGGAGGGGCTGTGGTGCACACATGATCGAGGTGATACTGTTGAAAATAAGTGTTTAAAAGGTCAAAAGTCTTTCTGCTTGGCTCGGAAAACAACTCTGAGGCTATAACACACAATTTAGAGGGGTGATTTATTGCCATCCTAGAAATACTCTATACATAAGATGTTGATGTATAATTTCAGTGGTTTGGGTGTTTTTTTTTTCATGGAAGTTTGGTCTCAGCTGACTTTTCTGGTCACATTTGAGGTGTAATTCTATGCAGGAACATGGCAGCATCACAGCTATTGTGTTTTAGGAAAATAGGTTGTGAGGATACTGGTGGTTATTCTGTTGGTGGTGATAATTCTGTGAAGTGTTCAGAATAGAAAAGATTTGTGGAAATCCCACTGGTTTTCTATAGCAAGTGAAGAAAGATTAAAAAACCTAAATATATATTAAAAGGCTTAGAACTACAGAGGAGATGATTGCATAGAACCAACAACATTGCTTCTCTGGTGAGACTGTACTTGGTCCTGCTGAGTTGGTGTAGGGTTCTGACCTCACACACGCCTCAGAGGGACTGGTGAACACAGGGGCGATAGGTCACCAGCTGCAGCACTGCATATTGTAGTACTGCCTTGCACGGAAGCCTTAAGATGCAGGCAGTGGTAATTGCAGTTTCTCAGTTTATGTACAAAAAGGTGTTTTTCTGGCAGATGAACCAACTGCCTTAAAGTAGCTATTGCCCTTTGTTGTTTTGGGTTTTGTTGGTCAGCTAAAAAGGATGACCAGGAAGTAAAAACTGAGGCTGGAATCAGTGTCAGTTCATTCAAGTCCATTTTGGCTGTTAGAATAGAAACCAATGAAGTACCCCAAAACTGAAAGTGTATCAAAGCTCCTGCAGGTACATTTTTCCCTCATCTGAAATACTGGCACTGGCTTAAAAGTTTTATTATTTCAAATGTTGCATAACTATATAAAACCCTGTCTTGTTTTCTACTTTATCTGTGAGAGAACAAGCTTTTCACTGTTTTCTCTCCTGTCCGTGGTGCTAAGCTTAATGTGTTTTGATAAATAATTGATTCCAGTCGAGGAGTCCATGTATTGCTACAGTAAAGAGGAGCTGGTGAGCAGTGAGTGGAGCAGGGTGCATGGTGAACTGGACAGGCTGAGAGAGCTGGGACTGTTCAGCCTGGAGAAGAGAAGGCTCCGGGGAGACCTGAGAGCAGCCTTCCAGGATCTGAAGGGAGCTCCAGGAGAGCTGGGGAGGGACTCCTTGTCAGGAAGTCTAGTGACAGGATGAGGGGGAATGGTTTTAAATTGGGAGAGGGGAGATTTAGATGAGATCTTAGGAAGAAGTTCTTTGGTGTGAGGGTGGTGAGGCACTGGAACAGGTTGCCCAGGGAAGTTGTTGATGCCCCATCCCTGGAAGTGCTTAAGGCCAGGCTGGATGGGGCTTTGAGCAACCTGCTCTAGGGAGAGGTGTCCCTGCCCAGGGCAGGGGGCTTGGAACTTGATGATCTCTAAGGTCCCCTCCAACTCTGACCATTCTATGATTCTATGAAAATAATGGTGCTGAAGAGCTTCGCTGCTAATATGTTCCTATGATGGAAAGTAAATTGTGAAGACCTTTCTTTTGAGGTTGTGAAAATCCGTCTGTCGAATCTGCCCTGATTCAGTGTTCCCAGCCAGAATTTCCAGAATTTCCACTTCATGCAACACCTATAAACAAAGTGACCTTCTCTGATTAACCTCCGTGTAGGGGAGATTGAAAGAAACTACCAGCATATGCAATTTGTCAGTCACTGTTACTTCTTTGTGTTGCTGGTGTGTTGATATTTCTGTGTGTTCGCTGATGCTTTTCTTCCCACAGATATCATATATTTAATCAAAAACTGATAGTGTTAGTTCCTGAACTGTAGGAGTCCAGTCCTGCTACTGTGTTAAGGCAGAGAGTGATGGTTGCTTTTAGACCGGTGGCTCTCATAGAAAAGCTGTGTAAGTGGTCTCAGCAGAAGCTACAAACAGGAAAAAGGAAATGGACTGGGTAGTTCTCGTTTCTGAGGAGGATAATGAGCTGACCGATGGAGTTGCAGGACGTGGGATTTGATGGATTACCATGGATGTGTGACTCTTGTAACCTCTTTAGTCCCAGAGCCAGATGGGCAAAGCTCTGTGCATTTTATACTGGTTATACTCATGTACAACGTGACACTTATTTTCCTGGTGGTGTACTTTTATCCATCTGTCAGATGAAGAAAGGTCGATAGTTTGCACTTGTTGCAGCTCATTTTAGGAGGGCAGCAGCAAATGGAGGCAGATCATGTAGGAAGTGTGTGGATGACTTCAGAAGTCTCCCTGCAGGCTAAAATATGAACAAAGCAGAAGCATGAACTGCAGCCCCAAGGACAGAAAAATCATGTGGCGTGTGATAGTGTACTGAGGATCGTTTGAGAGAGCCCACGGAGCCAGCAAACTCCTGGCTTAAAACTGAGGCAAAAGAGTAATACTCATTCCTGACATGATAGTGTTGTCATGGATTAGAGCATCCCTTTAATTCCATTCTGTGCTGCTTGCTTTTTCTTCAAACCTATTTTAGTTTAATTTTGTATCTTCCGTGAAAATGCCAGGATTTTTTGGTTTAATGCTTTTCCTGCATTAATACTGGATTGAAACTCTTCGTGTGTGAAGACTGGAACTTCTTTAGCTTGATAAGTAAGGACCCTGGCTGGAAGTTCTGCAGATTGTTGTGCAGGTCTTCCAAAGTACTTGCTGGTGTCTTGTGTGAAAAGGATGGGCATCAGTTTTGAAGAAAGAATTAAAAAAAACCAACAAACCTTTCATTCTCCCTCTAACCCCAAAATGCTTAAAAGTGTGAAGGAGGGACTGTTCAGGGTACACGATGCTCAAGCTAGTAATTCAGAATAGTGAGCAAAACCCGGAGAACTATTTGTGAGTTATGACTTTGCAGTGGCAAAAAGCAGCATGCTGTGCATTTCCCAGAGTCCCAACCAGTGTGAGATCCCTTTGGGGACCAGAGGAGGAAAAATCTTTGTACAGCCACGGTGTGCCAGTGGAGGCTTCAGGCCTTAGACTTGGTTGTTTATCCTGCTTACCTGACCCACCCCATGAAAATAAGCGCAGAGATATATATGCTGGATGCCAGTAAGATGTAGAGAACCACTTGGAGGAATATTTGTCCTGGTGGTCAGTCCAAAAGGTCTGTTTTAGGGTGGTGACAGGTTGCAGGTAATCAATCATTCTTTGGTTTTGTTGCAGTGCTTTACACGAGTTGTAAGTACAGAGAAATTGCTGGACTAAGTGCTTTCTCTTTTCTCTTTCCCAGCAGCTGTAGTACGTGGTGTGTTAATTTCATTTTTCTTCCCGTAGCTGATCGAGAATTCATAGAATCAAGGAGGAGAGCACTGAAGCGTTTTATAAACCTGGTGGCTCGACATCCCCCTTTCTCAGAAGATGTGCTCTTGAAACTCTTCCTGTCATTCAGCGGCTCCGTGAGTACCTGGTAGCGATGTTCTCGAGTTGGGGTGTCTTCCTGTGGCTGCCTTGCTGGGCATAGAGTTCCAAATTGCTCTTGACCTACACGTTGTTGCTCCCTGCGATGAGAATTTTCTCTCAATAGGTGTTTCCACAGCTGGAAAGTGGAAGATAATTGTACTCAATGCCAGGAGTGTTGTATTTTGGAAATGGTAACTGTTGTTAGGGGAATAGATATCAATGCTTCTCCTTAAATCAAAGCTAGCCTGGGTAAAGCCCTGCCTGCGAGATTATGCCTTACTATTGTGATATATCTGAGAGCTCTGTGAACTGCCTGGATGTTACTTACTTCTTTCATGCTCATTTGATTCTGTATCTTCTGCAGGATGTACAGAATAAGCTAAGAGAGCTGGTCCAGGGAGTAGGAGATGAATTCATGACCTGCAGATTAGCTACCCAGGCCAAGGTATGTGTAGGAGTTTCTTGTCCCATATTATTCTACTCTAAATGGCTCTCTCCTCAAGGATCAGTTATGGCATTCCTTGAGTGATGGAGACCTAAGGTGGGAGGGAGTTGTTTCCAAAGTTTGAAGGACTTTCAAACTTGTGGTTTTATTGAAAAGTTCCAATAAATATTTGACTCTTAAGGCCTTGGTATTTCTAGCTAAATGATGGTTTACGAATATGATAAAGATTAAACAATGAATCCTGCTCAGAACATGTTTCTCTGTAATTACTTGTACTTGCATAACAAAGAAATGCACATACTGCACAATTTAAAAGCTAATACCTAGATTGATGTCTTCCCAGTGTGTTCATGCCCTCATTCTGCCTGTTGCCTTCTCCCTCTGGGAGAATAATTTGGACTGTTTTAGAGAAGTTACACATTCTCCAGCTGTTTATCCCAGCGATTACTGCTGTGGCGAGTTTTAAATGTACATTTGCTGTGTTCATTGAGCAATTCTAAAGCAAGTTGTTGTTCAGGTTCCTGCAGTGTTAGCAGAAGGTTTTGCAACTGGAGCTTAATTCAGGCTTTTCCCGGTGATGTGCAGGTCAGGAAGAGCTGAACTTTCAGAACAGGCTTGACTTTGCCAGGCTGGCAGTTACAGGTAGCTTCAGATCGGAACCTGTGAGCTTGAAACCTCACAAACCCTGGTTTAACTGCAGAGTAGAACTGCAGATTTTTCCACCTGTCAACACCTGGTATTTGAACTTCTTTCTGCCTCGGAAAATTAAGGGTATTTGTGTAACATCTGACTTGGACACCTAAATTGTGAAGTTAATCTCTTCAGAGCTTGAGAGAGGGAGAGCGAAGGGGAAACCTGTCTCTCTGCTGACTGTAGGGTCTACCCACGATTAAGGTGTGTTTCTGTGCCTCTGATCTGTTCACTGGTGGCTTCTCTTGCACTTCTTCAGGACTTCCTCCCAGCCGACATACAGGCCCAGTTTGCTGCCAGCAGGGAGCTCATCAGAAATATTTATAACAGCTTTTACAAGCTTCGGGACCGTGCGGAGAGAATAGCTTCCCGAGCCATCGATAACGCCTCGGATCTTCTCATATTTGGAAAGGAGCTCAGGTGGGTTTTGGGGGGGGGAAGAGGATTTGCTCATGGGAACCTTTCTACTCTTTCAGAATTTGTAAGGTTTCCCTGCAAATTGGGAAGAATGAGTATTTCAATGCATGCTGTAGGTCATAATAAATTTTTTCCTATTATAAAAGAAGAAAGTTGAAAGTTGTTGATGCCCCACCCCTGGAAGTGGTTAAGGCCAGGCTGGATGGGGCTTGGAGCAACCTGCTCTAGGGAGAGGTGTCCCTGCCCAGGGCAGGGGGGTTGGAACTTGATGATCTTTAAGGTCCCTTCCAACTCTAACCATTCTATGATTCTGTGAAAAGGCATGCTTTCCACTGAAGTTGCATTCCATAGAACAAGACAAAAGAAAACACAGATAGTTTGTGATTCAGGTACTGGTTTTATTGTCTCTCCCCCCAGTATGTACACAGCCCTGCGTTTGTGACTGTGCAGGAGCAGCTCAGCGCTGTGAGCTGTTTAGACAGAAGTGGAACTCTGAACTGCTCTCTGCAAGGGTATCTACTTCATGGAATTTGTCTCCTAGATTTGAATTCTTCTTATCTCCTCCCAGTGCTTTGGGCTCAGACACTACACCGCTTCCTTCCTGGGCTGCTTTGAATAATAGCACCTGGGGGACCCTGAAACAAGCCTTGAAGGGTCTCTCTGTTGAATTTGCACTGCTGGCAGATAAGGCTGTGCAGCAGGTGAGTTCTTTGCTTTGTTCTTTCTCTATTTGTTATCCAGTTTGTAAAATGAAGAGGGTTCATTGCTGCCTTGGGTTTTATCTCAAACCATGATCTCTGTGGACCCAGGCACTTCAGTTAAGAGAGGGGGTTGTGGTCCAGGTCACACCTTCACCCACCAGGCTGCTTGTTCAAGCTTGGATACAAAACCTGGACTGTGTTTCAATGGGAAAAATACAATGGGCAAGGGAAAGGAAGGAAAAATTTGCTTGCTTTTTTCATTTCAAATAGTTATTGGATGAGTTAAGCTGTGCTATTCTACTGAGCTGTCCAGAAGTCTTGTGTTCTGTCTTTTTAATCTGCTACTCAGAATCTGAAAGAATTACTTCTGAATCAAATGCTGACATTCCTATAATTTAACATTACATGAGAGTCATTCAGGCAGAAGTGTCATATTCCTGTGTAAGTTTGCAGTGTGATAATGACTGTTAGAATAATGTGAGAGTGTGACAGTCTGGGAAGGAAAAGTAATTGTTTTGTCTTCACTTCATCTTGTTGTGTTGAAATACTCAGCGTGCTTTTGTAGATCAGTCAGACCAGGTCTCTTTCTCCAGAGTTAATGCTCCTGAGAGCTCTATTGATACCAGAGGAAAAGACAGTATTTAGTAAAATGAAAAAAAAATCACCCCACAAGTAGTGAGATTTGGCTTGGTGTCTCATCTCTGCCTCCTGATGCACGAGCTGTTAGGGGGAACATGCAGGGAGTTGTAGCTTTAATGGATGAGGTGTCTTGTAAGAAGGGAAGATGAAAGATTTGGAGAAATCTGCAAGAGCGAGAAATCCCAGGCAGAGCGCGCTGAAAGAGCTGACACCGGAGTGTGGAACTAACTCCTCTTGTCACCATCAGTCAGTTGGAAAAGCTGTTCTGCTCCAGTCAGATCTTTGTTCCACAAACTGAAGGCTGAGCACCCGGGTGCTGTCTGAAAGGTTTTGGATGCTGATGTGCCCCACAGAATACATGGAGGGCCCGTGTGGTGTAAGGATGTGAAGAACTGCAATGTTGGTTCTCTCCAGGCTTACGTAAAACGGACTTTTTCCTTGTTTTCTAGGGTAAACAGGAAGAGAATGATGTGGTGGAGAAGCTGAACCTTTTCCTGGATTTACTCCAGTCCTATAAAGTGAGCTCTGCTGTTCTTCTGCCAATAAGAAACTTGTTTAGAGCAAGCTTGTGCTCTTTGGAGGGTGTAACGCCAACTGGGTGGAAAACTTGTCTGGGAGGCCAGTTGAGAGGCAAACTGGGCATCTGGCAGAGGGACGGGAGTGGCTGCTGGCCATAGCCAGCTCTGTGGCCTGACTGATGGGCTCATCCTCTGATGAGAATTTGCCAAAAGACAAATCCTGCAAACGATTTAAAAATGTAACTCCTTGAACATCTCTAGATGTAGCTGCTTTTGAGTCAAAGAAGTGAATTAGGTGGCTCCTGATCATGGAGATGGGAGTTCACTTCCAAATAAAAGAATTTCTGTTAATATTAACCTTCTGATCAAAGGCACTTTTTTTTAAAAGCACTTACTGAAACTCTAAGTGGTGGCCTCTCCTGACATTCCCAGGCCTGGGCTGAAGTAGGAGGACACTTACTGCAGTTAATTGCCAGCACTTAATATTGAGAAGGACACAGAAGATAAGAGGCCTGATAAGATCTAAACTGCTGGCAGAAGGGAGTCTCCAGATTGCCTCTTAAGCTCGCTGGTCTGGGTCCAAGCAGTTTTCTTCCTTGAATTCTTAGCTGCCAGAATTTGTTTGGTTTTTTTTTTTGGGCCCTCCTGAAAATAAAGAAAACCATAAAGCGTGACCGGTGTGTTTGTGGTCCTGAGGTACTTGGCTGAGGTGCTTGCTGCCTCTCAGCTTCCACTAAGTCCTTGTTTTTTTGCTTTTTCCCACGAAGGACCTGTGTGAAAGGCACGAGAAGGGGGTATTGCACAAACACCAGCGAGCCTTGCATAAGTACAGCATGATGAAGAAGCAGATGATGAGCGCCACCGTCCAGAACAAGGAACCGGAGTCGGTGGAGCAATTGGAGTCTCGAATTGTGGAGGTAGGGCAGGTGCCTGGAGAGAGAAGGGTGGGTTTGGACACTCAGAAGGGTGCTGCTGTGAAGCTCATGTGTTTGCACAAATACAGGGGCCTAAGGGAGAGGTGGGGAGGGACTCTTGATCAGGGAATGTGGTGATGGGACAAGGGGTAATGGTTTTAAATTGAAAGAGGGGAGATTAAGATTAGATACTTATGGAGGTGGAAGTGTTTCAGTCTCTCTGTAGATGGTCTAGGAGATGCTTCTCAGAGTTCTCAAGAGGAGAGACTGAGATGAGATTTCGGGAGAATATTCTTTGCTGTGAGGGTGGTGAGACCCTGGAACAGGTTGCCCCGAGAAGCTGTGGCTGCCCCATCCCTGGGGGGGTTCAAGGCCAGGCTGGATGGGGCTTGGAGCAACGTGCTCTGGTGGGAGGTGTCCCTGCCTGGGGCAGGGTGTGGGACTGGATGTTTTTTAAGGTCCCTTCCAACTCGAACCATTCTGTGATTCTATGAAAGCCATTAGGCCAAAAGGGTAACCTGTACTTTGGGTAATTTGAGCTACTTGCTGTGCTACAGGGAAAATACTCAACGCTTAGTCCTGGCTCTTTAATGGAGCTGTGGAAAACAGCAATCTGTCATATCAAATGGGTCCAGGAAATGCCTTTTTAGGTTGTTGGTATGTGTTTGAATTACTGGGGTGGGGAGGAATGCCATTTTCTCTTGTTGCAAGTGAACCTCCTTGATGCATCCTCTTCCAGCCAATGTATTTCACCAGTTTCCTCCTCTTTCAGCAAGAAAACGCTATCCTCACCATGGAGCTGCGGAACTACTTCTCTCTGTACTGCCTGCATCAGGAGACGCAGCTGATCCACATCTACCTGCCTCTCACCTCTCACATCCTGGGGGCCTTTGTCAACTCCCAGATCCAGGGTCACAAGGAGGTAAGTTCTGCTGGATGATATTCTTTTTCCCAAAATAGAACTGAGAATTTGAATGGATTTGTTTTCACCGCTGGGCCTTCCCTCTCTAACCATCTGTCCAGCTGGGAGTTCTAACTTCCTAAGAAGTCACCAGAGGTCTTTCCAGCCTGGGGCGAGGACCAAGGCCGATCTCTAACCCCTCTATAAGGACTGTATCTTCTTGCAGCAAGTTGCTGTGGTTTTCTTCTTCTATTTTTCCTTTTTCATCTGCCAGTGGCCTTATGCTACAGGTAGTAAAAGACAACCCAGCCATTAAGTAACTAACTATGAATCTGGTTTTTGTTGTGCTACACAGGAATGATGTGACAAAGAACAACTTTCTTATACTCTAAATTAAAAAGCTCCCTTTAGGTAACCCCTAAATCTGACCTTTAGCATTCCCCACGCACAGTCTTGCATTTGTCATGTTAGAAAAGTCTCTCCTGCTTCAGCTCCTGCCCTCCCTGCAGTGAAGGAATGTGGTGGAGGTGTGGGAAATGTCTCATTTCAGTGAAAGCTGAGAGCTGCGTTGTAGCACCCCTCTGAAAGGGACAATCTGGGTCTGCTGGACTTCTCCAAAATACTTCAGCAAATACATGTTGTGCTTTTGGGCACTCTGAAACCATTGCTGAAATAGGGCACAGCGAGGTGGTTACCTACAGTCTTGTCATGGCTCTCTTCTCTCCTTTTCTGCTCACAGATGAGTAAAGTTTGGAATGAATTGAAACCGAAGCTGAGCTGCCTCTTTGTGGGATCTAGCAATATGCCAACTCCACCGTTGTCACCTCCAGAGGGAAACTTCTTCTCCAATTAATGCTCTGAACATCTGGCAGCGTGGAGCAAGAAGTGCAATCAACCAAGGGGTGGGACCTCTACCTCCAGATGTTAGAATGAATCCTCCCAACAGCTATTTTTTGGTTTTTTAAAGTTTTTATTTTTTTTTAATACCGCTGCTTTGAGCTGCTCTCTGATTTAGACTGGATGTGGGGCAGAACAGATGGATATAAAGACAAATCTCTGAAGTTTTGAAATGCTCTGGGGCAGAGCTGATGCAGCTTGTGCTGCAGCAGCTCTCCACGGGGTCAGGACGTGGCCAGGTGCCGCGGTGCTCTTGCTGATGCCTCAGCATCTTGTACTAAATGGTCCTTTGGTAGTGTTTATCTGACACATCTCCACACCTCTCTGTGTGCTGAGGCCAAGGGAGGTGTCCTAAAAACTTCTTGTAGAGATGGATTGAATTTTAAGTTTGGGGGGGCCTGTGTTAGAGGTGTAAGGAAGGCTGAGAGCCACCCCCCAGCCCATCGGGAGGTGTCTGGGTTTGGTTTCTTCCCGCTAGACCTTAGAGCAGATGGATGTGAGTGGAGGGGGTGGATTTGCTGACCTGGCTTGGGGTGTCAGCGCTGCTCATGATGGTGATTTTCAGTGGTTGTCAGGGTGTTTCAGGGCAGCCTGAAGGACTGGTGTATTTCAGTTTGCGGCCAAAGACGACTGGGTTCAGGAACTCGGAAGAGTTTTTCCTCATTTGTATGAGGAAAAGAATTGAATAAAACACTCCTTAGTGGTAAAACCACTCGCACTATACGAGCAGAACAGCTACGAGGTTGCTGGTTTGTTTTCTTCAGGAGGTTCTGCCATCCCTCTGCGAGGAGCTGTTGGGGACAGTCAGGGAGCTGCTGTCCCCGAGGCTGGTGTTTGCTTTGCTCTGGTATCAGATGAAGGATCCTGTTACACCACAGGGAGACAATCCTGCTAAAATCCCTTAGAAAAAAAATAAGAATCAGCATTTAGCAGGATGTTACTATCATCCTTTTTTCTGGCTCTGGGTAGCATTGGATTGTGTCTGTGAAGAAGACAATTAAGTGGCAGTTCATTATCTTGCTAAAAATAGCACGGGCCTTGGTAATGGGGCTTTCAGGCTGGTTTGTGGTTGGGATAAAGGGACTAAATGTTTTCTATGTTTCCCTCTCTTTCTCCAGTGCCTTTTCCCTCATGAGGCCAAGGGCAGAGGAGGAGAACTGGCCTCTTGTGTTTCCTTGGGGGAAACTGGGGGATCTTCCAGGGGAGGCTGTTAATTGAGGAATCCTGCAGGTGTGTGCAGCACAACTCAACCTGCACAGGGCTCCCCCGAGCCCAACTTCTCTGGGGCCAAAGCAGCTTCCAAAGGAGCATCCAAGGCTTGGCTTGTGAGTTTTTTTAGGGGGAAAAAAGGAAGCCTGTTCCCAGGGGTGCATGCTCCTGTCAAACTGGAACCAATACAGTGCTTTCCCACTGGGTGAACTTCCCCATTAGCAGGAAATATATTTAAAACCTCCAATCAGGAAAGCTATTGGTTTTGGTTTTGTTTTACCTTGGAAAATTCAATGCCACACAAAGGTCTTCCTAGTCCAGGTGGAAATTATGGGTTAGTCTCTTCAGCTGGGAGCACGGTGCTAAGCTCCTTGCTCAGTTTCACAGGGCTGGCGTAACCATTGCTCACTCAAGGGGGTGAATTTCTGGGGTGCTGAGCCTTAAGGGAGACTTGTTTAACAGCCTTGCTCAGAATGCATCATTAAGAGCTTTTTTTTTATAGCAATTCAAACATTAATTCTATTCTGAGCCTTTCCTCCTGCACATGGGCCTTGGCTGGGTGGGCAGATGAACTGCAGATGCCTGGGAGGGACTTGATTCTCTCCCCTGAAGATTTCCAAAGGGATGGAGCAGAGATTCTGCTCACAAGTCAGATCAAAGTGGCCGGGGAGGGGAAGGTTTCTGCCTTAGGGTGACAAGGTAATTATCTCAAGAGTGGCACAGAAGGTTTTCCTGCTTACCCTTGCCTTGATTAGGAAGACAGTTTGTGGTTGAAGTGCGGAAATGTGTTTAAAGTGTTGCCTTATTTTGAAATGCTCTTCCCTCCTGGCATCTTCAGAAGGTGCTGGTGGCCAGGCATGTGCTCCGTCTCGGGACCCATCCTCCCTCATTTAGCCCCACGTGAGGAACAGTCAAATTGAGGAAAATGCCATGTTTTAGGGCAAGATCTGGTATCTGTGTGATGGATCTGCCTGCCAGGGCTGGCTGGGGTGGAGGGCTGGGCTGTGTTTCGTAGGAGGACTTACAAAATATAAGCCTGACTGGAACTTTGCACTTCTCACAGTTAGGAAAAAAAGGTTACAATTTTAGACTTTATGTAAAAACAAACAAACCAACCAACCCCAAACGTCAGTCCCACCTTCAGGCTTTAGACTAACTCCTCTTTCCTGTTCACCTTCAAAGCAAAAATTCTTCAAGTCCAAACACAGAGACTGTGATAAGGATAAACACACAGAAACTGGAATTATGTTGTTTTTAGGAAAAACCTGTCCCTCCCTTTGTCAGCCCTTGACTCTTGAGGAGGGCGGTTTGGGGGGTGGGGTTTTTTGGTTGTGATTTTCCTCTGTTTGCAGTATTTTGGGAGCAGAGGCCTTGTATTCTCCAAGCTGATACAGCTGATGGCACTTTCAGAGTTTCTTTCCTAGTGGACTGTCAAACCTCTGTCTCATTCCTCGAGGCACCCATGCTCTGTTGCAGTGAGGCTTGCTGATGGCAATTCTATTGCTGGTAGCTGGGCAGATTGCAATTAACGCTAAGCAAACCAGAAGACTAATTGAGGAGCGCGTGCTGCCCGTCCCAGAACTGATGCTCCTGGAAGATGTAGCGCCAAAGAGTGACCGTGCCTTCTCCAACGGGAGCTTTCTGGGTAGAGCTTGAGCTCGTGGGGACTTTGAGTGTTCAAAGTAATGATGATAGAAGAGGCCTCCCCTCTTTCTGTCAGTGTCACCCTCAAAATCTGTCGTGGAGGTACCAGAGTAATAAACAGCTGAGAACCTGACAAATGTCCTATCCAAAGGGCTATATGTTTTTGTCACTCCCTGAGGTCTCTGTGTCAAGCTGGGACGTGGCACTTCCAGGCTTTTTGACCAGGATCCTGTGCCAAAAGGCTTCCCAGACTGTATTCACAACACACCCTTCCTCTCTGATCCTTCTTTCCCTCTCCTTCCATCTTCCTTGCAAGTTGCTCCTCCTGAGTTGTAACGTTTTCAACAGTGCCTTGCTCCGTTCTCCTGCTTTTGCTCTTCTGCTTTGATCGTGCCAGGGTGTAATTCTTGCAATTTGTTAACAGGCTAATTCACAATCTCCAATTCGTGCTGTTTCTTAAAAGACAAAGATCACCCTCTGGGGACAGAACTTATTTAAAGCCTGACGGTCTCCACGACTGCAGCAGGAGCAGTAATGTCACTGCTCTTTGGCATGAGCCAAGTCAGCACCAGTGAGAGCATCTTGGTGAGGATGGAGTTGACTGCAGGGCAGGGGCAGCAAGTCAAAGCCCAGGCCTGAGCTGTGCTTGTTCTTTCCCTTCCTAAACTCCTGGAGGAACAGAAAGTAATTTGCTCTCTCCCACCGTGTAAATTTCCCAGGAAACGAATGGAGAGAACATCCCAGGTACCAGTTACTCCCTTTCCTACCTCCCAGTAAGGTCTCACATCCCCTTACAAGCTCCTTGTGCTTATTTTCTCTCCTCTCCTTGCCTCCAGCCCTTCTCTCCCTCACTGTGCTCTCAGCAGCTGAGGTATCACAAGCTCTGTAAATAACTCAGTGTGTGGCACAGCGGGAGCAGTGAGAGACAGAGGTGTTAACTCTCACCCTCCTCATCCCAGCTGTGGCTTTACTGGGAGTATGGAGAATAATTTATCCCGCAGTTTTGAGCGGGATAAATTATTCAGAACTGCCAGAGGGAGACAAGAAGAAACAATCTTGTTGAGAGGGTGTGAATTTTGCCTGCCTGGAGCATCCTGTATCTTTGCTTTGCTCAAGTAGCCTTATGTATGAAGCACTTTATCCAAATGCAGGAATTAAAGAACTATTACTACAGCTGGTAGACTGGAAATGTTTACAGATCCTATATTACATTCCAAGAATCTATCTGTAAGTGTTATATGTGTTTGTAAAAGTGTTTAAAAACAAAAATAAGAAAACAACAATCAAACCCAAAACTTGTGTAAGAAGTTATGTATGTGCTGTGTTATTTCTAGGGGAGTTTGCTGAACTGCTCACCTGCCAGCGCCGTGTGGCAAAGCTTCCAGCCATTGGTGACTCCAGTCTCTTACTGGGACTTGCTGGAAGTCCAGTTTTGTCTGGAAATGCCCAAAACAGTTTCAGGTTTGTGGTGGATGCTGCAAAAGTGCTGAACGGTGCCATCTGTTTCCCTCTAACTTTGGTTTGGTAACTCCTATAATCTTCCACTGCCCTCCTCAGCTGGAGGATCTCAAGGGATCTCAACGGATCTCAAGCTGGAGGATCTCAAGGGATCTCCCACTTAAACATTTCCAGCTCTGGAAAAGCCTGGCCTTGTCCTAGGAGGTGATGCTGAACAGGGGCCAATATGGAAACTGGGAGAGAGAAGACACTTAATGGGTTCTGCAGCATCACTTATGGTTCCTCTGAAAGGAAGCCAAGCCCTGAAAGGCCCTTCAGCAGCCCAGGAAGCAGCCAGCTGGTTACAACAGAACAACACGCGCTTTTAAAAATATTCTTTAATCTTTTAAAAACATTTCCAGCCACGAGGGGAAAAGCCTACAGCATGAGCCACCTAAAAAGGGTTAACACTGAAGTTTTGAATAGCTGTGATCACAGAACCACTGAAGTGCACCCCAGTCAGGGACTTCACAGCGTGAGAAATCCTGATACTTTTACTTTTGCTGTAAGAAACCCCCTCATTTTCCTGACTTCCCAGTGACCTCTCTTTGCTGGAGCCTTCAGAAAGGAGACCCTTAGAAGTTGTGGTGTTCTCCCAGTATGGGCAGCGGCACGTGGGTTGGACGCTTCTGTTTTCTCAAACTTCCTCCACTTCTTTCAGGGTGTGCTCCAGAATAGTGTCCTGTCCCTGGAACTTAAAATAGCCACGAAACAACTTTCTCTGAAGCACCAGGGGAAACCAGTAGACATCATCTGCCCACATATGATTGAAAGGCACCTCGTCCAGCTGAAACCACTGTGGACGCATTTCTGGAAGAAGAAAAGAATTTTGCCTGAGACTCTCTTTCTTGCTGCCCAGACTTGGAGCATTTATCAGCAAGCACCCTCCCTCTCCAGCCCGGAGGGATTCTGCGTTTCTGAAGAGCAGGGATGGCTCAGAAGAGGATGCTCATCCTTCCTTCCCCCCCCGCGGGATACCCACCCTCGCTTTCTCTTGGCTCCCCGTGAAATTCATCTGCCCGGAAAACGTGGACATCCATGAGTTCAGGGTTGCCAACAAATTCAAAGGTGATCCGGCCCAGCTTCTGCAGAGTGTCCACGGTCAGCCCGCTCTCCTCCAGGAGCTCCCTGCACAAGAAATAAGAGTTCTTCACATGAAAGTGAGTGGTGGGAAAAGAGAAAGGAGTCACCAGCTTTACTTGCACATTGAAAACCCTTCCCAAGAAGAGAACCCAAGGTGAAAGTTTTACCTGGAAAACTGAGCAGGGCAGGGTTCTGGCTGGCATGATGCTATTGGCCTATTTACAGTGGAACCAGCTCGTGTCGGATTTCAGGCTCCTAAAGGCTGGTAGGAAAATAGGCTGCTGGAAGGGAAGGATTCAGGAAAACTGATTGTTTCATATAATACTTGCTACTTGCAACAGGGTGATCTTTTCTGAGGTTAGTTAGCAGTAGGCTAACACTCAGGTTGGATTTAAGAACTTGGAGATACTCACTTAGGCAGAAATAAGTGTTCGTTGACTTCAAACTCAAGCTTTTACACCTGTGGGGTAAAAAACACTAGAACATCTGGGCTTGCTACACAATCAGTGACTTCTGAGGCTAAATGTAGCTTGCTGAAACACCACCACACGCTGCACAACACAGTTTGCACACTGAGTGTTAGGAACACTCTCCCCCACTCAAATGCGGCAGAAAAAACAAAGCAATTGTGTAAACTTTCCATTTCTGCTCCTTGGGAGCACATCCAGCCTAAGGAGAGGGGAGAAAGCAAGACTTCTTAAGAGCACTTTGGAAAGATTTGCCAGACAGCTCTTTTCTGTGCATCACCACACGCAGCTACTTGAAGCACATTCAATTAACTCGCTGCATTTAGGGCTTTTTTAATTTTCCCTTGCCTCCAACAGAATCAGCGTAGCTTGAAGTTAGTCATGGTTCTTCTAATGTACAAAAATAAGGAATGCTTGGAAACAGTGTATCTTCACTTAAGGTTAATAATTAATGCCGTCGCATATTTGGCAGTAACTAACAATTTTAAAATGTAATGGAAATGATCTTTAAGGCTCCAGCTTCATTTGGCATCAATTTCCTGAATCCTATCCTTCAAAATCATTATTCCAACGTAATGTCTTTGCTAATTTTAGTTTATCTTGCTGACAAACGATGTCCAAAATAGAGGCAATTTTCCAGCAACAAAGCTGAAAGCCTCGTTTTACAGGCTGTGATAACTGAACAACAAAGCACAGCGCTGCTCTGCTGCTCCAAGCAATTCATCTGTTACCTGTATATGGAGGGTGGAAACCTCACAGGTAGCAAACTAGATGTAAGGAACTACATGTAAGGAGATATAGATGAGATCTTAGGAAGAAGTTCTTTCCTGTGAGGGTGGTGAGGCACTGGAACAGGTTGCCCAGGGAAGTTGTTGATGCCCCATCCCTGGAAGTGTTGAAGGCCAGGTTGGATGGGGCTTGGAGCAACCTGCTCTAGGGAGAGGTGTCCCTGCCCAGGGCAGGGGGGTTGGAACTGGATGATCTTGAAGGTCCCTTCCAACTCTAACCATTCTATGATTCTGTAACTAGCAAAATGCTGCCCAGGTGGTCACAAATGTGAGAAATCTTACTGATAGAGGGAAATATCGACTTCTGTTGATATTTCAGTTTAATATTTAACTACCTGTGCTGTGAGGACGCTTCACACCTTCTGCCACTGCACAGATAAACACCTTGGAAATCAAACACTGCATGAAATCAATGATTTACACCACTGTCGGTGGCTTAGGCCCAGCAAGCAGAGGCCCTATTTAAGTCACAAACATGATCTCCCTCCACTCAGAGATGAGAAATTCCACAAAAAACATCAGGTCTGTTAACCCTGGGCACCGCTGGGTGCACACCTGCAGAGGGGACCCTTTTGTCACCACACAGCCCAGGCGGTTGTTGGGGCACAGCTGAGGAGGTGGTTGAGGGCAGAAGCTGTAGGTAGCTGCTGAGCACGCTGACTTAGGCTCTTCCTGCAGGTGTGAGGGTAACTTTGGGCATGAAGGAGAAAGGGAGGAGGTGGCAAAGTGTGGCTTCGTACCAGCAAAATTCACATAAAGAACCAGGTACTTAACTTTTAGGGGAGTTCAGCACTTCAGCTATGATGTGCTATTTCATTTTGATGACTGAGCGGAAGAAAGAACTTCAAAGAATTGGTACTAAAAATGTCAAAGAGGGTACTGTACCTCTGCACCCATGGATTTCAATTCCCTAACTCAGCATTAAGGAGTTAAATAATAAGTTTCTACAGTGCCTTTCTTAACAGACCTCTGAGAATTTTGTCCCTACATTCTCACGCAGTACTGAAAATGCTACTGGAAGGCAGCAACTGCTCAATGGCTTCAGATTTAAACACTCAGCAACACAGTGGCACGTGCTGTGATTCTGCTGTAGACCCAAAATGAAACTGCACCTTTCTGAACAGTGCAAGGACCTCTGCCCATCATTAGCAGAGAGGTCTCCATGTTGATCAGAGGTGAGAGGTGGGAGGGAGGAAACTGGAAGAAACTGGAAACTCTTAGACTGGAGGAGAGCAACAGATGTGCAGATGACAGGCAACGGGGAGCAATCAATCCTGTTTCTTTGGACATGAGGATGACCCTTCAATGCCCACAAAGCAGGAGATTTTCTCTGGAGATGGCTCATGACTGTCCTGGTTGGTAACACCTTGATCACGAGGGTGTATTGATCAACCAAGTGATGGTGTCTCCACCTGCAACTCACCACGAACGGTCTAGGACCTTCAAGGCCCACCCTGTGCCCTGATACCCACCTCTCCTGGCCAGATCTCACCTGCGAGCAGCCTTCTCGATGCTTTCTCCTGGCTGCACCTTCCCTCCGAAACCATTCCACAGCCCGGCTCCAAACCCGCGTTTCTTCATGCCCAGGAGGATGCGGGGCGGCTGCACCACCAGGACCAAGGTGAAGAGCCTGGATGTACACATGGCTCCTGGGCAGAGGACAAGGAGGACACGTTGGCCAAGGGCTGCCCTTCCAGCCTGGGGGGCAGACAGCCCCACACCCCCAAACACACAGCACCCCGTCCCCAAATGCCTGCTCCCCATATCCCCAGCCCCAACCCTTGGTCCCCCACTGCCTCTCCTCATGCCTGCTGAACCTTCCTCACCCAGAACCCTCTCCACAAATCTTTCATCCCTCTCCCAAAATCTTTGATCTCCCAAAACTCCTTCCCCAAACCTTGATCCCTCTCTCACCAAATCCTTGTGTCTCCCCAAACTTCCTCCCTGTGTCTTTATATATAATCCCTCCCCAAATCCTTCACCCCCAAGACCCCTCCCCAAATCTTTTCCATCCTGCTCCCCAAATACTGATTCCCCAGCGCCCCTTCCCCGAATCTTTGATCCCCCTCCCC